>PVIJ01015319.1:0-36952 GCA_004024925.1 Scalopus aquaticus
AAGGACACAAAATGAAATAGAAAAGAACACAAGGGACCATGGAGATGGATCACGGGTGAATTGGTGGTGGGCTACCCAAGGGGAATGCAAAATGTAAAAGACATAAATAACAATAAAAATATATATTATAAAAAAAAAAAGAAATAATTCTGGAACAAATGGATATTCACATGCAAAAGAATGAAGTCAGACCCTTCTAATATAAATCTACTAACTTAAAATAGATCAAATTCTTAAACATAATTATCGAAAACTCTGAGAAGAAAACTTTAACATAAATCGTGACCTTGGATTTGAGCAATGTTTTCTTAAATAAAATTTTTTCAAAAGCACAAAAAAAAATTTGTATTTTATACAAAAATATCATATTTGTGTAAGTCTTTGCATCTTTGCATTACTTCCACTTAAAGTACATTTTGTCAGGGTAAGAATCTATAAAATAAAATACTTGGACGGGTTGTATTTGGATGGCAACACATTCAGTAAATTTAACAATTCACTACTGAATTGTTGGACCTGTTCTTTGGTGTCATGAACTGAGCCCCACGATGGTGAGATTTTCAATGTGAGTCACATCAACCATGGCTCTATCTACCAATTGGAGTTATACCTACATTTTTATATAGTCGCTGTTCTCTCCAGCTGATGCTGAGAGGTGAAGTCTTTATTCTGGTTACTCCTGCTCCCAGATGAAAAATCCATTACTATGGATGAAGCCGTGCATGTTTGTCTTACTTAGACAAATGTGAATTTGCACAATTAAATACATAATGGATAGAACAGAGGTTAAGACCACTGAACCAAGAGACTTAAGTTTTTATCCATGTCCTCCCCCCTCCCATTTTTTATGTGAATTCATGCAAGTTGTTTAAGTCTTCTGGGCCTAAATATCCTCATTTGTAAAATGGTGGTAGTGATGTCTCTTAGTCTTTATAGTTGTGAGAAAAATGAGATTGCACATGAGAAAGTGCTTTAAAATATATAAAAGATGATGTAAATACAGGTTAGGTTTTGTTTCTGCCTTAATGTTAAAAATAAACCAGTGGTACAACATTCAGTTCCATTCTCTTGCTGCGTTACCAGGCAGCTTCATGTACACAGCACAGCCCAGTTCGTCTGGGTAGTTGGATGGACTTGCCTAGTCCACCATCCTGGAGAAAAAAAGTCCAGCACTCAGTAAACATTTGCTGCCTGAAAGGTTGCCCCGAAGTGGATTCTTGCATACAACCTCTTTATTTCATGATTATTTCCCTCTCTTCCAAAAAGTATTCCACTCTGAAATTTATCCTTTTAAAAATAATCATAAAGAAAGAAAGGAGGGGAAAAAATGTTACTCGTGATACTTGTTATATGAGCCTAAGGGACAAAACAACCTTCTCTCCCCATCAATAACCTAAACTTTCAAACATGTAGGAATAGTTAAGGATTCCTTCTGGACTATTTTAAGGAGCAAATTTATTAGTTCTATAGTTCTCGTAATCCTGAGGTATTTAGGAAAACTACATTCTTGGGATTCTGAAACTCTGGCTGTTTCCCTGAACTACTTCAAACAATGTAGCTTTTGCTGACAGGGCACTCCCGGCCCCCAGCCCTGTTGTTGAATTGTAAGTAAATAATCTTGAAACAAATCCGTGGTTGACACACTGTCATATTATGATTACTGCTGCAGAAGAGGGATTTATTCTGAGGATATTGAAAAATTCCATTGCTGTTTGGGGGAAGTGACAATTGGGATCACCCATAAATTAAAGTGACTGCCTTTTCTACCATAGATATGGTCCAAACATTGCACACGCACTAAAATATCATATACGAAACAGAACAGTGCTGGATACAAATATATAACGTCACTAAATAAAAACAGATACTGTAGATTTGACAGATGTTTAAATTGTCAAGTTTGGCTTCAGCTAGCGCAGCACTTCTTCCACGATTAATAACCATGGGGGTGCTGAAGTGGAGCAGAAAACTAACTTCAGTTCAACTGTATCCTGCTTTGTTTTAGCATAGATTTCATGATATAACTTAGGCTGCCTTTTTTAAAAGGTTTACTTCTTATTTGCTATTTAATAAGTAAGAAGGGCATTGGTATTGTAACTTTCTAAAAACTAGTACCTGCTCCACCATCTCTATCGCCCTCCACTCCTGGCTCACCTGGGGGTTGGCTGGCTTTGCAAATGCTGGATGTTGGTGAGAGATGTGGTTTATTTAGTATGAAGTAAGAAGAAATAGTCTGGTGAGGAACACATCAACCAGAGTAATTGTTCAGCTGAAAAATCTCAAGGCTAACTCCATCTAAATCATGTAATTATAGAAAAATCAAAAGAATAAAACTAGGATTAAGCTACAACATCCCCTGTGTACATAATAACCATCCTCTGATAGGTCTGCAGTCTTTTAAACAGAAAGAATGTGTATTTTTAAAATTTAATTTAATTTAATTTTTTTAAGATTTATTTATTTATGCATACAAGCTGGGGTGTAGACCAGAGGGTGAGGAGGAAGTGAGAGGATTCATCAGAGACAGAGTGGGGAGCAGAACAGGCAGATCGACCGAAATACACTGCTGAGGGGAGCAGTGGGCGAGACAGGAGAGGTCTGCTGTGCCATGTGGGAATCTCCCCGGCCGGGTATCAGAACTCATGCTGCAGTGGCTCTGGACAGCTTCACAGTGCTGTGCTTAACCCGTTGCGCCACCAGAGAGGTGCAGAATGTGTATTTTTGAGGCTATTTCTCTATATAGACTGATGGTCATAGGGATATGAAAATATTCTTCCACAGTTGTGGAAATTTCATCTGGACAACTCAGGAGAGCAGAGAGAAGTAGAAAATTTGTATATAATGTTAGTAGTATTAGAGGATGATGCTATAAAAGAGGGGAGGAAGGCTCCCCTCAGCCTGCAGGTGAGGGAGAGTCTCCTGGACAAAGCTCCACTTGAGCCCATTCTGGAAGGGTAATTGCACCCAGCAGGATGGAAGAGCAGAAGACAGTTAGGTATAGAGAATAACATGTACAGGCAAGTAGAAGTAAGAGAGTTAACAGCAAGTTGAGAGCTTCAAGTGGCCTGTCTGGTTGGTATCTGAATTGTGTAGTGTTCTTGAGGGGTAGAGTGTGAGGGTGAGAGGTTGGGGATGGCCTAGACCGTGTGGCGGTCTGCCAAGTACTGGTACAAGGTCAGCGTTGGGGTGGTGATGAGAGCCATGGAAGTCTAGGATTGAGGGTATGAGTCCTGTAATGGGATCATCTGGTGGAGATGTGGGTTTTGTTGTAGAACACCCAAGTCAGGCAGCTGGTGACCAGCTAGCCCATCATGAGGGCCACAGCATCCTGACTGTGTGCTCCCTCTGGGCAGTCCAAGGGCTCGGGTCTAGGACAAGACTGTGGAGACCCCAGGAGCAGCAGAAGTGGTAGTGTCTTGCTTATCTTGCAGGCTTGTCCATGATGAACTTTCAAGATCTCACCTCTGCCCCATCCCTCTAGCCAGCTGGACTGTCTATGTCTTCTTGCCGTACATTTGTAGTCTCTTGTTTGCTTCCTCTCCCTCCCTTCTCCAACTACCTTCCATCCTAAAAATTTGGGTTAATCATTTGCCACACACTTTCTAAGGGGATGTGGTCTAAGCAATGTCATTAGACAATTTTGTTGTTATGTGAATGTCACAGTGTGTACTTACACAAACCTAAATGGCACAATCTACTATATACCCAAGCTATATGGTATAACCTATTGGGACCACTGTTGAATATTGTATCTGTTCTGGACTGAAGTATCATTAAGCAGTTTCTTTTAAAATATATGAAAGTTTGGACCTGTAAATAATATGTTGTTTAGATCTTTGTGCCTGTCTGTGAACTCTTCATATAAGTAGAATCACATTGAAATATTTTCTGTGAATTTTTCTACTCCATTATTGTGTGTTTGATATTCATCCATATTAATGCATGTCTAACTATAGATCATTCACTTTTCACTGCATTATGGTATTTCATAATACAAATCTACCCCTTATACAAATATACCCCATAATACAAATCTAACTGTTCTTTTGTTAGTTGACATCTGGGTTATTTTTAACATTCCCCTGCCTCCCCCACCTCCCAAAAAGAAGTGCTCTGAAGAAATATTATTGTCCAGGTCTTTAAGATGTATGTTTGATAATTTCTCCTTAGAGTGGAATTCATCTTTACTAGGTAATGCAAAATTGTTTTCTAAACCAGCGTATCATTTTGTATTCCCACTAGCTCTATCCAATACTTTCCACCACTACTTGACTTGTCTGGTTTAAAATGTTTTACCTTTGGTAGGTTTAACATTTCCCCCTGATTTATAAGCATCTTTTCACGTTTATGGACTATTCATGTTTCCTCTTCTGTGGCTTTGTTTTTGCATATATGTTTTGTTTTCTATTTCTTATCTTTTTCTCGATGTTTCATAGGAGTTCTTATGGATTTTAAAACTTTACTGGTGAATAGAATATCTACAAAGGAGGTTGACAGAAGCTTCTCCCATCTCTGTGGATACATGCTATCTTCCATCAAAAGATGAGGTCTATTTTTCCACTTTTGCATCTGAACTGACCTTGGGTCTTACTCTGAACAATGAATACAGGAACAGGATGCTATGTGGCCTTGGGTCTAGACTTTAGAGACCCTGTAGCTTCCATTTCATTCTCTGGCTAGCCCTCTGGAAAGATAGGTTATGTGAAGAGAGAAAGACCCTATAGAATAAAAGAATAAGCAGAAAAAAAAAAGAAAAGAAACAAAGAAAAAAACCACAAATGGAACTACATCAAACTGAAACATTTCTGAACAGCAAAAGAAACTATCACTTAAATGAGGAGAAAATATTTACACATCATACATCCAACACAGAGTTAATAACCAAGATTTATAAAGAACTTATAAACTCAACAATAAAAAGTTTCTCTATTCCCCTTTGGAATATTTTAATATTTAATAATAATCATCATTGATATTAGATATTTTAGATGTTTATTAAAGTTAAACAACTTCTGCTCTCACTTTACAAAGACATTAATTATACTTCATATTTTTAAATCTGGGTTTAACAGTTTATGATACTATTACTTGAAAGTTTGGGCCTAAGCTCAGTTTATTTCTGTACTTGATTTCTTTTTTTTGTTTGGTTAAGATTTATTTATTTATGCATACAAGAACTGGGGTGTAGGCCAGAGGTGTGGAGTGGTGAGCGTATTCACCAGAAACAGAGTGGGGAATCAGAACAGGCAAATCAAGTGAAGTACACTGCTGAGGGGAGCAACGGGCAAGACAGGAGAGGTCTGCTGCTCCATGTGGGAAGCTCCCTGGCCAGGGATTGAACTTGTGCTGCAGTGGTTGCGGATAGCTTCATAGTGCTGAGAATTAACTGTTTGCGCCAACAGGAAGCCCCTATACTTGATTTCTTAAGGACTGTCACACCTGAAAAAAATAACTCACAAAAATATATGTTAATACAAAAATGAAAGCCGTGCACTTACAAATAATGGGTTACTTTTTAAAAAATAGTCCCAGACAACAATTATGCAAGGTTTTAGTTAATGTGTGATTAGATAACATAATTTCCATCTTCCCTGATCTGAAGATATTGCTTTTCTCTATTTTGGACAAAAACTCATTGACATTCTTCACTGGAAGACTTTTTAAAAATCATTTTTTTCCAAATATAAGTAGACAAAAGATATCTAATAGGTGAAACACATCTTTTAGTTAGAGAGTTATATAATAATGGAAAGATTTCTAACCCTGTTTTGCAGGGTCTTTTTCTCTATTTTTTAATCTTTGACATCAAATATCCTGCCATATGGTTATTTCATTATATTATATCTTAATTTAAAAATTTTGTGTCAAAGATTTAGGTGTGGATCATTTTTAAATACTTACTTTTATTTATTATTATTTATTTCAAAGAGGCAGTTAGAGAAATTAATAACATGAGCATCCACCATTCCTTTACTTTTGAACCACGTGGACTAAACATTTATTTCTATCCCTTGGTAACTGAGCATTTTAGTGTCACGGCAATGCCAGGTTCACATACTTTATACTCAGTAAGTAATGAATAATTGACTGAATGTATGAGTGAACGAGTGACGAAATTGGCTCCCTCCACAGACTGGGATCAGAAGAGTGGGACCACTTATTTATCTGTCTCCCAAGTATCTGTATAATGCCTGCACATAATAAGTACTAAATATTTTTGGGAAAAAGGGAAGAAATAAAACAGGAAGGACAGAGAGAAGAAAAGGAGAGAGGGAAGAATTGTGTATGTTCTTACCTGGATGTCTCAGTTAAAAGAAATGCTTAGTTGGCTTGGCCAGGTCAACTTTGACCTTATTTAAAGCTTCTCAGGGCTCATGTTAATAAGAAAAGTCAAAAAAGATTCCCCGGATGGTAATTACCTCTCTATATATGAAAATGTTTTTCCAGGGGATAGAAGAAGTAGTAAATTCTATTTTTTTTGAGTTTTAAGCAGTTCCTAATTGACTATGGATTAGAAAATATTCCTTTTGTTTTTGATGTTATTCTTTCACTGTCTTTTAAAAGATAAAAAGCCAGTAGAAGTTTGTGGCTGAATTATATGCTCCTCCCACCTCAACCTTGGAAGTCCATGGTGGATAAGGATATAGTAATACTTTGAGTTACTCAGCAGTGAAAGTAAAGAAAGCATAACAAAGAAATGGCTGCTAATATTCGATGTTGTGTATTTATATGTGGATACTTTACCTCATGCCAGGTTGTTTAATCAACATCTCTGACAAAGTTATATGGTTACCTGCAGTGAGACTCTCCTAATACTTTTAGAAACCAACCCAATATGAGCTCTTGCTGTGAAAGTATTTAAATAATTTAAAGCATTCTTTTATCAAAGGAGTTTCCTTCTGACAGTGGAATCCATATTTTCTGTAGCTTTTCTTTTCAAAACACTTACATGAAAGAGATGACTGTCTTGTGAGGTACCAACAACTTTTTTTTTTTTTTTTAATGAAGCCAAACACTGTTCAAAGTCTGATGTGATGAGAATCTTAATAATCATACATGGGGGCATCCAGCCTAATGGGATATGTAAAGTCTCCTTCAAAGAGGAATAAATGGTTTAACTGCACTACGTAAGGAGATGCTTGTATTTTTTTGTTGTTGTTGTTGTTGTTATTTGGATTTTGACAAGCTGTTTTTGTTTACAAAGGAAATCACCAGGCAGGAAATCTCAGCAGTAGGTTTCAGGCTCAAATCTCTGAAGATCACAGAGGAGGGAAACAGAAGCTCCTGAAGGCGCACACATACACTCTTGTATCTTGTATCTTACATATTGTGGAGGAAATACAAGCAGCCTCAAGAAAGCCCCGAGATTTAAGATGGGACACATCTGGAGAGGGAGGTCATAAGGAGGATATGACAAAGCCCAAGTGAGGAATACCACCCTCTGCATGTTGTTGGGTTTTTTGTTTGTTTGTTTAATAACAACCATTACAACAGTAATAGCTTCAGAGATTGAAGCTATTGAAATTCACCCAGAGAGGTCCAGATGTTCTGAAGCCCTCTCAAAATGAGAGGACCCTGCTGTGGGAGTTAGAGATGTTACTGATGAGATTAACATGCCTCTAGATATTGGAAGGAGCAGGCACCATCTCTGTAATGTTTTGTTCTTGTGTTGTCACCCATAGTGAAAATTGGATGATATGGACATGAAGGAGTGTTGTCATGGCAACAGAAAGAGATGGTCATCAGGGAGCCTGGAAAAGGAAGCTTCTGTTTAGCACAGCAAGGAATTCTGATTTGTGTGGCAAGCTGCTCCTACAACAGAACACACTATCCAGTTAGATCAAGACCTCACTCTTTGCGTAATAATCCTGCCTTCTCCAAGTAAACTTGCAAGGAAAGGTAGGCCCTGGCAAATTGGCCAAGTCTTACATTTTCCATGGCAAATATATTACTTATCATGTTTGACAGATGTGTTACTGGTTCATAAATCAATTCTCTCACTTTCGGTTAGTGTAGACAGTCATTCCCCAGGCCCAATATCCCTGAATGAACTGATTAGAGTGAGGTTTTGAACTGAAAGATAAAAATCTGAGACCCAGTGACCTTATGACCTCGGCTGTCCTAAAGGCCTCAACTGACCTGAAAGGTTGTGAGACACAGCTATGACTCCGGGTACCCAGCAAAGGATTAACAGACCATTAAAATTTTTGACTGAAGTCACATTGATGGATAATGTTACATAGATTTCAGTTTATACCATTATAAATCAACATTTATTTATACGAGATTATGTTCACCACCAAAAGTTTAATTTCTATCCTTCACCATATTATTGACCCTTTTCACTTAATTTACCTACCTTCTGGCAACCACCATTTGGTCTTATAATATAAAAGTCTATTTTTGTTTTATTTAGTTCATTCATTTGTTTTATTTCTTTTTATGTGCCACAAAAACTTCAAAAATTAGAAACTGAATTTGATGCATTGTTGTTAACTAAATCCCAGACTTATTTGAATTTTTCCTTTTGATGTCCTCTTTCTACTCCAGATCCATTCCATGGTCCCACTTTGCATTTAGTTGTCATGCCTTCAGTCTCCTCTTCCTCTGTGATAGCTTCTCATTCTTCCCTTGTTTTTCATGACTTTGACAGTCTCCAGAAGTACTAGTCAAGTAGTCTACAGAATGACCCTTAATCTGTGTCTGTCTGATGTTTTTCTCATCATTAGGTGGGGGTAATTTTTTTTTTTTTTAACAAATGCTGCGGAAGTCAAGTGCCTTTCTCATTAAATAACAGGGGTTCCTGATAGTTGTGATTTGCTTAAGGCAGCATTTGCTAAGTTTCTCCAAAATACACTAACTATTTTTCCCTTTTTCCACTCTATTCTTTGGAAGCACACCAGTGTGTCTAGTGTCCTCTCATGGCAAGTGTAAGCAGAGTTGGGTGTTCAGTTCTACCGCTGAGAGGGGTATTATCCACATAGAGTGTTTGGAAATCTTCTGTAAGGAACATTTGTCTTTTCTCCCATGTGTTCATTTATTCAAGCATTTATATCAGCTTGATTCATAGTTAGGGTTGTAATCTAATACTGTATTTTCCATTTTGTTGTTCAAAATTTTACATTGGCTCCTGTGTTCCTGTGACATGCAGTCAGACGCTTTTGTGAATATTTTTTTTAACAGGACTGGGGTGGTGGTGGGGGGGCAATTTCTTGCTTCCTTGTATTATGAGATGCTTTAGACTCATCTTGTATTTTCCCTGCCCAGACCTGGACTCAGTTACTTCTCCTAGAAGCCTAAAAGCCCTTTGATTGGATAATGGTATTAGAAACCAAGATCTAAGTTCTGCGTGTGCTCATTGCTATTGGGGTATCATTATTTTTAGGCCCTTTCAATAAGCAGAACTAGGGCACACACACATATACACACATAGATATATGCACTAATTCATGCTAACTCACAAGATACTAGCTTTTTAATGACCAGCATAAAAAAGATTTCTAAATAGAAGTAAAATAATTGCATCATTGTCTAGATTTTCTAAAACTTAATACCTACTACTTTTCAATTGTATCCAATAGTTTTACAAACCTCTTTGCGTTTAAATTTATCTATAAACCTAAATAATCCCTGATGTTAATCTGTTGCTACTTGCAAACCAAAAAGTATTATATTTCTGTACTGTGCATTTAAAAGTCAATTAAAAATTCATTAAAACTCTTATGTTAGAAGATTTTTTAAAAAAAGCTAGACTGCCTCTTTCCAAATGCTTCAAGAGTGCCAGATAACAGAATTTTCATAGATGACACATACCATTTATGGCAACAGAATTCATAATCATGTAAATATTTCCAGCCATCTAGTTTCACAATGTTTTTTTCCATAGTACAAATTTTATTCAGACAATATTTACTTTCTCACTCATGGTGAACATGTCATCTTTATCGTGAAGTGACAGAGGAGGAGTGTTTATTTTTATTTATCTGCTTTTCATTGTGGTAAAACATACATAATAAAATTTACCGTTTCAGTCATTTTTAAGTGTACAGTTGAGTGGTAGCATTCACATTACTGCACAAGCATCCCACCACCCCTCTCCAGAAGGTTTCTTTTTGTAGACCTGAAAATCTGTGTTCATCAAACTCTCTATGCCCAGCTTCTGGCAAACACCATTCTACTTTGTCTCTGAGTTTGACTACTCTAGGTACCTCTTAAAAAGTGGTTATACAAAATTTGTCCTTTTATGTCTGACTTGTTTCATGTAGTATAGCACCTTTAAAGTTCACCTTGTTATGGCATGTATCATTTTGTTTATCCAGTCATCTGTCAAAGCACATTTGGGGTGTTTTCACTGTTTGGCTATTATGGAAAATGTGCTATGAATTTGAGTATACAGATATCTGTTCAAGTTCTGCTTTCACTTCTTTTGGGTATATACCCAGAAGTGGATTTGCTGGAGAATATGGCTTTTTACATTTAATTTTCTGAGATTTTCCTGGTCATTTCTATCTCACTATAATCTCATTTTTATAAAATTAGTGTCAATAAAAACATCTTTAAAACTTTGAAATACATAGAAAGTGAACACAAAGATGAAGGCACTATTCTTTTCTTAGTAAACATGGTATGTATGAACATAGCACACTGTTGGAATCTGGGTTCCAATGGCAGCTTATATAAATATTAGGAAATGTTATTTTTTTTAAAAAAGATTTCTAGTCTATTGAGAAATCTTAATTTTTTTTTTCCCGGTCACACTTCAATGGGCTGCTGCCATGGATGGCACAGGGCAGAGGGAGGGGTGGGTGATGACCTGAGTTTGCTCTTTGGTTTGTCCCACTATTTCTCCTGCAGTGAGGAATGGGGGAATGAATCCCAGGCTCTCCTCCAAGGTGTACTGCTGTCTTCCTGGTTGACCCCACACCCATTAGTCACGCAGATCCCTTTAGCTACTTGGTATCCCTGACCCTCCATCCAAAACAGTTTGCTGATCATTCATCCATTTCTTGATTTTCTCACTAGAAAAGAAAGCCCTGAGTTCCTGGGGCACCGGGACTTAGAACAGGACTTAGAACAGGAATTCTCTCAGTGTAATTGCCCTGAGATTAGCACCTCCTGTCATTTTGTTTTTCTTTTTAAAGATTTATTTATTTATAAATAGAACTGGGGTGTAATCCAAAGTTGTGGGTGGGGGGGTGAGAGGATTCACCAGAGACAGAATAGGGAGCAGAACAGGCAGACTGACTGAAATACCCTGCTAAGGGGAGCCGTGGGCTAAGGGGAGCAGTGGGCTAAGGGGTGCAGTAGGTGAGACAGGAGAGGTCTGTTATGCCATGTGTGTTAGCTCCCTGGCCAGAGATTGAACTCATGCCACAGTGGCTGGTGATAGCTTGATAGTGCTGAGATTGAACTCAGGCCTTGGCGGTGATTGCACTGAGACTAACCCCTACACCACCAGGGAGGCCCACCTCCTGTCATTGTTGATAATCATTCCAACATTGTTGATTAGCTAGATATTCTTGAGATTAATTGATGTAGGTAGAAAAGCCCCTGTTGGGATCTACATATAAGGACTTTGTCTATAAATGTAACACAATAGCAGCAAGCCATTCTCACTGCCTTCTTCTGGAACCCATTAGCAGTAGCCCTTGTAGCAGGATGTCAGAATGCAGTAGTGTACATGTGTATATGTGTGTTTCTAAACTAAATTTATAGCTGGAATATACTTGCAATTATTCTATTGTCCTGCATCTAGGTTGGCTTTTAATTCTTTTGAATAGTAGTCTGTTTTAGATAGCTTAGTGCAAGCATACTTGTTTGAACTGTCAGATAATCAATTTATTCCTGTTGAATTTTCCTAAGTCTTGGTGCTTTTCTTGTGAGGGTCTGCCAAGACATATATCAGCACCTTTTCTCCCCCTATCAGTGCTGAAATTTCTAGCTGGAAAAAGAAAAGAATTTTCTCATTTCTACTCACTCTTTAGGCTGAACCACCACATCTACGTGGAATTCAAATAGAAAGGAGAGGAGAGGGCATCAGAAAAGGGGAAGGAGAATTGTTTTCTAATTAATTAAGGTATGCATATTAGACACACACTTCATTTTTTTTACAGATTTATTTGTTTATGCATACAAGAGCTGGGGTGTAGGCCAGAGGTGTGTGTGTTGTGGGGGTGGAGTTGGGTGTGTGTGAAAGGATTCACCAGAGACAGAGTGGGGAGCAGAACAGGCAGATCTACTGAAGTACACTGCTGAGGGGAGCAGCGGGCGAGACGGGAGAGGTCTGCTGCGTCATGACACACTTCATTTTTACCCCTAAAATAGCACTGTGCCCCATAAACTGACACTTGGTTCTACAGTTGAGAATGTAGGCCTTTCTACAATAAGAAAGAAAAAGAGGTTGCTATGAAAGAAAAGTTGATATAAAAAAGTAAGTTGAGATCTTAATTATTGCTCTCTGCTATGAATGTGTTCTGTGAATTAAGTGCTCACTGAATCTCAAAAATCTTTCTTGTCAAGAATTTTTCTTAATAATAAGGCAGAATTTTCAAAACCCTTATTACCTATATGGAGATCATTTCCCATGTTGACTTTTTTTCCCCAATAAAAATAACTTGCAGTAATGCAAGAAGACATCTGTGAAGATACAGACCCAGCTTTCCTTCGTACATTTAGCACCAGAAATGACAGACGTGAGCAAAGAACTAAGAGACAGATCATGCCAGGCCGGGGGATAAGGAAACGTTTGGGGGAGGAGGGACCATGTGAAGTGGTTCTTACTAGAAAGGATAGTGATTTAAATATAAAATATAATTTAAAATATAAATATGACAAATGACTGTGTACAATTTGATATGATCTTAGAATAGGAAAGTCAGGTACAGACGAAATACATCATAAAAGCATGTTTTGTAATTAATACAGAATAGATATGAATTGCCATCTTGCTATCTTTCAGAAAACGGTACTATTTAACCTCTCTGAGTCTTAGTTTCTTCAACTTCAGAATGAAATTCATACATATCCATAGGATTGATGTTAACTTAATGAGCTATACGGTACGTAAAGTAGCAGGGGAAATCTTGAGAAGGAGAGGCCTTTACCTAAGCCTTTCTCTGCAGGCCCAAAGTGGAACAGACTAAGTGGCCATCCTTGGTAATGACCAATAGCTCTGACCTCCAAAATCACATGCTTCTCCTCTAGGGGAGAGAAAGTTGTAGATAGGGAAAGGAGTACCTCATGTTTATTGAGTTACTGCTATATGTCAGAAACTGTGTTAGATATTTTGTATGTTTTTGATATTTTGTATGTTTTTTCTATTTAATAATCACAACAATCCTCATTATAAAAATGGTGCACTTGAAATAATGGTAGGTTAAATTATTTCTCTAAGGTCACATACCTAGCAATTGCTAGGGCAGGAATCTTGATCTAGGTCTTTCTGGCTCTGAAGCTTAATTCGACACTTAGGTTGCTTTTGTAGAATCAGCTTGAAACTTTGGCTTGTATGAAACCACTTGTTATTAATTAGAAGATGGAGAAATTGGCAAATGTTACTCTACATGCTTTGAACAATTCTCTGGAGAGCACAATAAATACCCAAAAGCAAAGCAAGAATGTATATTAATAAGAACACAGCCATTCAAAAGGCAATTGTTCACCATCAGTTCCAAAAAGAATAAAAGGAGGGGAGTTCAATTTCCCCAATTTTCATGCCAAGTGCAAGACTCCAAGTTTCCCTCACTGCTCTTTCTTTACCTCTTCTCCTTACACGTTACACTTTACAGTTTCATTCCATAAGATGTTAGTGGTATTTATAGAAAATGCTGATGACTGCCAACAAGTGAATACTCACATTAAACAGGATTTAAAACAACCTTCTCGCCAGTTGTTTATAATAACCTTTTGGAAGTTTGAAATTAAAATCTGCATCCCATCCAGCCTTTTTCCCGCCTCTTCTATTACACAAAGCCAAGAACTTGCCCTTAAACGTACTTCAACTCCTTGGCCCACCACCCTGACATGCTCTGTAGCTAATCATCTCAATCCCTAAATATTAGTCCTTTCTCTTGTCTTCTCTGGTTTCCTGAACATGATTCATCCTCCTTGGGTATTTCATTGTTTATGTCAATGAAAAAACTCTTTGTCCCTTAAATAGACTTTTTCCTCTCTCCTTGTCCTATCTTCCCATAGCACCTTTTCCACAAAATGTACATAGGAATTTTCTTTCACAGGAAGAGATCCAATGTTGAGATAGTGCAACTTCCTCATTAAAGAGACAAGGTCATTTAGACCCAGAGAGATCGCTGCTTATCTAAATTCACAGAGCTGGAAAGAGGAAGTCGAACAAGAGTGTAGGACCCTTGGATTCTAATTCAATGCCCTTTCACCACCTGTACCATCCTCCATTTATCAATTTGGTGTCAGACTGTGTCTGCCCAACCTAGAGGGTTTGTTTCATTTTCATTTTGCAAGTGACACAGAGCATAGTGGAGGTTCATGGGCGGTCATCCTGGGTGGTTTGTTTTATGCCCCTTGGCACATGTGTGCTCCTACACTGAGCACCTTTTCAAAGCCTTCCCTCCAAAGCAGCTCACGGGTTTGTGGTGTCTCTCTTCGAGGAAATTTTAAGGTGACAAGGTTTTAGCCTAAATGCTTCAAAGACAGAATTGTAAATGCAAAATTTGTGAGGGTGGGTGGGCTGGGTGGGACCTCTGAGGCAGAGCCCAGAATGACTAAACTATGCAAACATTTTTCTATGGAGGCTCTGGAAAGGAGGTGACAAAAAAAGTTTTGCTTTATTCCCATTGTCTTAGGGTTCTTTGAGACCATTGTTATTCAAATGAACACAGCAAATTACTCAGGGAAAGGAGCCATAAAATGCTGACTTGTCTTCAACATGGCATGTGGTACTACACAGCAGCTCCCCTTATGCTGCCTTGGATCAGCCATATCCTGGCATCTGCCCGGGGTGGATTTATCCCTAAATGAGCCTTTTAAAGCATGACATACTTGGAAGTATTAAGAAACAGATGGCTGGCCTTTATTATTATTATTATTAAATATATTCAAATATA
Source organism: Scalopus aquaticus (assembly GCA_004024925.1). Classification (NCBI taxonomy): domain Eukaryota; kingdom Metazoa; phylum Chordata; class Mammalia; order Eulipotyphla; family Talpidae; genus Scalopus; species Scalopus aquaticus. The sequence goes on from PVIJ01015319.1 coordinate 15,078, forward strand.
TATGTATGTGTGTATGTATTTTACATCGCTGTTCATTTTTGTGTAGTGTTTGATTTTTCCTCTCAGGTGTAGTCCCCATTCCCACCTCCAAGTCACCCGTGGATCGTCACCATAGTCTCTTGTGCTTTCCCTCCCTGTTTTGACCCTTCTCCCTCCTAGCCTTTTGACATCCAGAGAGTGGTCTTGGTATGGAAGGAAAGGCCCCCACACCTACATTTGGTGGGACAGAGGATGTTTAACTTGCTATTCAGGGCTGGCTTCACGAGCATGCAGATCATGCTTGACAATGTTCTGCTTCTGTTGACTTGAATTTATTAATTTTTGAAATGAATGTTACATTTCATTTTGAGCCAGACCCCACGTATCATGTAGCTGGCCCTGCCCCTCATCCTATTAACTTCCATGTAATTCCTTCTCTAAGCTAGACTGAAGGGCTGATGTTCTATTCATTCTTTTTTCCCCATCTGTGCTTAGCAAATTATGTATTGATCATCATTAGACCACAACTTTTTTCCTCTCCCATATTAATACCCAACTTTATTAGTCCTCACAACTTCATAACAAACATAAATCTACAAGGGAGACTTTAATCTTATTTCTAAACTTTGCCTAGCTCTAAGATTCTATTTTCTAATTTTCTTCTTACTTGGGTATTAATTGATTTTGTAACCAATTTATTTATAGCAACTTCTCAAAAATACTCAAAGAAACCTTGAGAGACAGGTTTCTTTTACTATAAATAAAAACAAAGATGTCCTATAAGATTGCTTTGGAATACAAGGTAATTCAAAACCTTTTTCTAAAAGATGAATGAAAACCTGGTAGTCCTTTAAATTTCAGTTGGCCAATGACAAAATTTTTTTCTAAGAATTAGTTTTTGGACAATCTTCATGAATAATAGGAGTCAGGGATACTGAAGCCATTGGAGCCAAGAATAAATAGATTATTCTACTAGTAACCTAGTCTGGTTAGTAGATTAACAGTATTTATTAATAGTAAAATTAATTAGGTTTAATTTTAATAGTCTTTAGTAATAAAGAACTGGATAATAATAAGGAATTGATCACTTGAATGAACAAGACCCAGAACAAATTAATGAAAGATGAAAAAGCAAACAGGTCAATACAAAAATACAATGTTCCAATACGATGCCCCCCAAATCTCAAATTCAGACTTTTAATGCGGGAAGGAAATCAAGTTCCCTCACTTTCACATAACCCAAGGCACTTTCTTCTTTATTTCGAATCTACAGTTTTAATCAGCCACTTTAGGTGAAGTGTGCTCATTCCCTGAGTAAATGCTTACCACGGGCTTCTAAGCACAGTGAACAGGTAGGTGCACCTGGGCAGAGAAGGGGGGGACTTTGTTTTTGTCTTCAGGCTGCTCTTGCTCTCAGTGGGAAAACCAACAGGCACACGAGCGCCTCCTGATACCAGACTGAGGTTTCATCTCAGTGAAATAAGCCAGAAAGAAAGAGAAAACTATCGAATGGTTTCACTTATAACAGGACTATAGGGAGGCCGGGTGGGAGAGAGACACTCAGTGGGGGGGGCGGAGGGAGGCGGAGGGAAGGAAGGAAAAGCGCACAAAATGGAATAGAAAAGAACACAAGGGACCATGGAGATGGATCACGGGTGAATTGGTGGTGGGCTACCCAAGGGGAATACAAAATGTAAAAGACATAAATAACAATAAAAATATATATTAAAAAAAAAAGATGCAAGCCTTAGTTAAATCATCTGGGTGTCCAGCAGAGTGCCTAGAATATCTTGGGTGCAGAAATATTTCATATCTGAATGACTGACCGACCGACTGACTGAATGAATGAACGAATGAATACTTATGAGTAAGGCACTAATCAGCTTCTTTTTTTATAATTACCAGCTTTCCTCAGATGTCACCAACCAAAACACTGAATAACTACATTTCAGGGGGAAAAATACAGGTCTGTTTGTCAGTCTATATCAACCCGACCTGTTCGCTCACTAGTTCATGTTGTCTTCATATAGGAAAGGAGTCACAGACGATTTAGATGTTGATGTTTTCAGTTAGTAACATAAAAAATCTGCAGCAACCTCAATTCAACAACCCAGGGTTGGTTAGACAGTATATACATAACGTGGACATCTATGCAGCTATTACACATCCAGTTATAGAAATACACTTCTGGGCATGAAAAACATTCATTCTATAGCACTAAGTGAAGAAAACGAAACCAAAGCAGGCTGTAACATAAGCCCCTCGCAATTGTGCAGCTCCAGGGAGGGGCCTGCGGGTGGGTAGTCAACGCCAGGAATTGTTGACTCTGACTTGTGTTTTTCATATATTTATCTTTGTTCCTTCCCTTGGATGTACCTGAGCTCCTTCCAGCTTAGGTTTCAAGATAAGACACAGGATAAAATATTTAGGGCCTTAAATCCAAAGAATCAAATTTAAGAGAAGATTTAGGATGAGTGTCTCCAGATGGGACACTGTGCTAACAGGTTGAGCCAGGAAGCATTATCTGAGGAAATAAACTTTTTCCTGAATTGTTTTGTAGTGTTGCTCTCACAGTTAAGAACTTACCACTTGAACCAGTTCACTCTGTTAATATGTATAAATTTGGATGTGCAAAACTGATCCTAAAATACCAGCACTGGAAAGGTGTTGCAAGGCAACACAGACAGCAGATGCCTTAAGACTCCAGAGTTCAAGTCCTGCCTCTGATACTTAATAATCAGGTGATCCAGTGGAGGTTACTTGCTCTTTTAGCATCTTGAGTTGTTTATATAATGAAAAATAGGGGTTATTAATAGCCACTGGTCTAATTCCTAGGTTGAGTCCCAGGAATTAGACTCAATACACTTTCCCAATAGCCCCTTATTTGAAAGTGTGTTGTAACGTGCAGAGTGCTATAAATGTCCAAGGTGTTACTGTAAGATGATGTGGGAGACTGGAGATTAGTTCTTGCTTTCATTGCAGAGCAACTGAATAAGATCACTGAAGCTTCTCAGGCCTGTTGACTCATGGTCAGACACAGGGTTTGCCTAAGAACTTTGTAAAGTTATTTTTGAAATGAAAGTTCTGTTATATTAGAAAGTAACCTTTATGTTTCACTCTCATTTTTAGTTTTTCTTAAAAAATGGAACATTGAATCTTGAATTTGACTTTTTAGGGTTATATGTGTGAGAGAGAAAGTGTCTGGGGCAGTGTTGGGGAAGGAGAGGAAGAAGGGGAAGTTGGAAGGAAGGGGAAGAGGAAGCTGGAAAAGGGAGGAGTGATAAGATAATGCATCAGGCATCACAGATTGGAAAAACAGACCACTGAGAATCAAAGACTGCTGGTTACATGTTATGAGGAAACAGGAACCCCATTTATGGGGCTTGTCCTGCCCTGGCTGTGGGTAAAATTGTCAGTCACCTCCTCCGCCCTCAGCTCTGTGAAGAGCTTTCCCTGCCACGCGAAGAATCCTGAGACCTGGTTTCAATGTGCTGTTTGTTTTCTCAGTTTGTTTCTCTGAAAACAAACAAACAAACAAACAAACAAACTATATTTTAGATACAGTGGCTTTGATGAGGGACTAACTCTTGGGACTAACATTGAACTATGGACAATTCTCTACTGAGATAGATTTCTTTTTCCTGGTACCGATTAAGATTCTGTCTTCTGGGATTCAGCTTCAAAAGTTGGATTTTCTCCTTGGACATGCCAGAACATCCTGTTGTGTTTGGTATCTAGATAGCAAAAAGACCTGGCTGCATCTAGCTTGGTCCGCATAGGCAAAGGACAGTTGAGACCACACTTTGTTTAGGGAGGTCAAACAAACCAGTGTGTTCAGACAAAGGCAAGAAAATGGTCTTGCTAACATTTCTTTTTGGCCTGAATTATTCTGAATGGTTAACGCAATACCTCATCTTGCCTTTCTAGGCACATATTCTAAGAAGGAAAATTAAGTGCCAAAATTAAATTCATAAAACATGTCCCTCTCTAATGATCTTTCAAAATATAGGATAGAGAGAGCTGGAGATTCTGGAAGAATATCCTCTAGAACATAAGTGCTAGAAGACTCCTACTTTACAAATGAAGATTTGCAGGTCCAGAGGGGTGAGTGACTTCCCTAGAGCCCTTATGGTGGAGTCCATAAGAGTTAAGTCCTGAGTCATTTCTTTCTCCTACTACACCAGATGGTCTGTTGAGTTATAAAGAGTTTTGAGGTAATGTTTTGAGGTAACACGTCAGAGGTAATGTTACAGAAAGATACCAACTTGACTGGCATCTGAATAAACTTTTGTTGTGAAGTTTGAAGAAATAAGTGCAAAAAGAGATCATCTGAAAGATTAATATATTATCTCTTTATTTTTCCTAGAAATCCTTAAACCCTCCTAGAACAATCCAAACACCCATCTTGGGGATCCAACTTTCCCTTTCACTACCTCGTAATGACGTGTTTTAATTTTTAAAGTGAATACGGCATTATGTATATTCTTTTATATTCGTACTACTAGAGAGGCTCAAAAAGTATTTGTGAAATGAATGAAATAATCTGGTCACCACGTAAACTGATAATTAGAATTCTAAAGGTCATGAATGTGTATGAAGTATGTGTACTGTAAGGCCCTGTGCTAAGCACTTTGCATATGTATAATTTAATTTCGTATTCACCATAGCCCTATAAGGTAGATACTATTATTCTCCTTATTTTGCTAATGTAGACACTAAAGCTAGAGAGATTCAGTAACTTAGTCAAACTCACACCAAATCTGGTCTAACTCCAGAATTCATGCTCTTAGCCACACAATTTTGCAGTTTCGTAGACAGATAACATTTTATTTTATTTTTTTAAAGATTTATTTGTGCATACAAGATCTGGGGTGTAGGCCAGAGTTGTGTGGGGGAGGGGTGACAAGATTCACCAGAGACAGAGTGGGGAGCAGAACAGGCTGGTCTACTGAAATACACCACTGAGGGGAGCAGTGGGCAACACAGGAGAGGTCTGCTGCACCATATGGGTCAGCTTCCTGCCTAGGGTTGGAACTAGTGCCTCCGTGGCTGTGGATAGCTTCATAGTGCTGAGACTTAACCCCTTGTACCACCAAGGAGGCCCCCGGATGTCCTTTTAGAGGGAAATTATAACCAGCCTGTTCTTAAAGCCTGTTTTCTTGAATGACATAGTGAAAGTGTCAAGAATTTGTTTGGAATGCCCCTAAAATTTAGAGATGTTAATATTGTTTAGAGTCTAAATGATTCTCCAAACTTGGGAACTTCCAGATTGTGAAAGGGGAAGGATTCTGCCTATGGACAGACTACAAAATGAACTTAAATCTCATGAAACATTATCACCTCTGCAGAGACTTCTAGACTCCCCAGGGAAGCTGTCACCCTCCATCCTCACTCCTCAGTACTGCTTACAAATCTCTCTTACATCACTATATTGAGAAAAATTGTTACCTTTCTGTCTCCCCACTACATAGTCAAATCCCCAGGAGCTTTGTAGGTACCCTAAGTATTTAGAACGCTCTCAGTTACTAAATGGGTAGTTAAGAAGTTGTGTTAGTGTATTGAATAAATGAGTGGCTGCTGATAATGACTATTTTCTATGTAAACCTACTCCATTACGAGATTTGTCTAGTTATCTTTGTCTTATCTCAGCCTGTTCTGTGACCAATGGAAAAAATAATGACATCATTTGAAGTTATGCTTAGACACACCTTTTATCTCATGATTGAGATTTCATCCTGTTGAATCATATCCAAATATTTAATAAACATCATCACTCATCGCCATTCTCCTTTATCTAATTTGACAAAGGAGATAAACTGATGTGTTGAAATTTCTTTAATCTAAAAAGTCAGCATCTAAATTTCTAGTCTTGCATTCAGGTACTTTTCATCCTGTGGTGCAAGTTTTTTGTCTCTTTGGTATGTGGTGGCTTCATTGTGAAGCTTCGTATTGCCAAGGCTGCTGCAATTTGATAACAGAGCAACAGGGCAGGATGTATGTCAGGAAGGTGGCAGAGGAAGGGGAACTTAATGTCAGGCACGGAACTCACCTGAGGTTCCCAGGGGTATGATGAAATCTGGTTTGTATCTGTAAGGAGTTGGGTGCAGAAGCAAATAAGAGCTACCTGTAGGGAGAAGCAGTGGGTCCTTAAACCAGGCAGGCCAAGGCTGTCAGTGCTAAAAGAGATCACAAAGGTCATCCAAAAATGGCTCCTTTCACAACATCGATTGAGAGGAGCCTAAGGCTAAGGCTGGCACTTTAAAGTGTAGAAAACTGATCAGAAATCAGAGGGTCCCGGCGGAGACCTTGATTTTGAAGCAAACTCCTATTCCAAAAAGAAGCTTCTTAAAATTTCCACCTCAAGTAGAAATTAAACTTAGGTCTGCCCTGGACCTTCAGGAATCAAGAAAGTGGTAGCTTCTGAGTAAGACATAAGTGCAAGAGGAAAAAACCAGAAATGATCTTTCTGGATAATCATGGGACTCATACTCATTCATACCTCTGGAGTATGAGGCTTTGTGGGAGAGACCAATGCCATTGATGATCAAAAACAATCAGACTAAAAATTATTAGAGTATATTCTTTTGAGCAATAATGAAAGCATTCAGGGAAGAGGAAATAATTGAATTAGCCAACATTCTAGACATAGGAAGTTCAAAGGATCCTGAAGAGGAGGGATTTTAAGCCATCTGAAGATGGATAATCAAGAATGACAGTGCTGAGATCTCACTATATTTTAAGCACTTTACATACAGCATCTTATTTAATATTCACAACCTTTAATAAGGGACAAACTTCAATAAGGGCCCTGGTTTTACACTCGAGGAATGTGAGATTCAGAGAGTTTAAATCACACTTTCAGTGTCATTCAGTTTATCAGTAGCATAACTGGATTCACGTTCAAACATGCAGGACTCCAAAGCTCATGATCTGAGCCTGAGCTAGCGATGCTGGTCAGCTGTGCTGAGACACAATCATGAGCAAAGCCTCTGAGACAGGCTTTGATCCATGTTTACTACAGCTGAGAGTCCATGTGTGGTAGAAGTAGCATGTCTTGCATGTCTTCCTGTAGTTAGATGCATGTTCTCCTGTCAACACAATGCCGAAGAAAAAGCTTTATATGTGAGGGATTTGCTTCCCAATCATGTTGGAAGGCAAGATCAAGTTGATAAGTAGGTTTATTCAAATAACAGCTTTGTTAAAAGATACCAAACAAAATAGTGAGCTACTAGTAGTTACCCTATAATCATTTTGACTGTTCACCCCCGACTCTATATTCGTGTTTAAAAAACACACAAAATTGAGATTCACTTATATATGCTGTGAACAATCAAAGAAATCAAATCACTACAATGGGAGATCCAGAAAATGCACAAATGGTTGCCAAAGGTTATTTCAACTAAATGAATCCCCATTCATTAAAGGTGAGGAAATAAGATTATGTATACATTCTTGTTATCAGTCTCTTTTATTAAGAACCAGTGCTTTATTCAGGTTATAAAAACTTGTAAAATGGCTGAAAAATGTGTTAAATGATTTTAACAACACTAAATTTTACAAATTCATATGGAATATGAATAAGGAAAGGAAGGTGGAGAAAAGACTATTTTTTAAAAAGGTATTATTTCTTATTGAGGTAACAATGATTTCTAACACTGATATGATTTAGAGGTACAGGTTCTCTTCAGGTATACGTGACGACACCATGCCCACCATGAAAGTGCCCATAATCATCTACCACAGTCCACTGTGCCCTTTCCCCTCTGTAGCCCCTTCCCCTTCACTCTCCTCCTCGGGAGCCTCAGTTCTCCAGTCGGATTTTTAGGGTTTGCTCTGGTTGTCTCGTCTGTTCTTTTGCTTTGTTCCTTTATACTCCACATATGAGTGAAATAATCCAGTATCTGTCTGAGAAATGACTATCTTTGTGCTCAAAAAATTCAAAAAAATTTAGACTTGAAAACATTTCAATGAGAAAGACTCCCTACTTACTTAAATATTGTTATTTTTGCCTTTTGGATAAGTGTTAAAGTTGCAAACAATGACAATTAGTGAAACTTATATCACTATCCTCTAGTAAACTTGTAGTTAAAATTTTTTTATTGAAGTAACATTGCATTATAAGGTTATGCAAGTTTCAGGTTACAACATTAAAAATCAATATGAATATATACATTTAAAAATTTGCAATTATATAGCTAGTGTAGAACTAAAATTGCATTCAGTGTTAAAGATAAAAGAAATCTTTTTTCTACGAAAAGCATTGTTTGTACTTCTTTGTAAATAATTTTTTTAAATTATTTTCTTACATCTTTGCTAATTTTGGATAGTATTTGATTTCTCCCCTCAGATGTAGTTCCCATAGTTCTCCTACCACCACAGCATAACACCCATGATCCATCACCACAGTCCCTTCTGCTCTTCCTTCCCCTTTTTTAACCCCTCTCACTCCTCTTCTCCCGCTGTATGCCTCAGATCTATGGTCAGCTTGCAAATTTTGTCACTAAAAAAGCATTTTTATAGAAAAACTGAGTGCATATGTAAAAACCAATAAAGCATCCCTAATGCACTAAACAATTTTCAGTATCATTCTTTGGAAAGAGAAAACCAAACTAGTCACCATGAAGAACCAAATAGGATCTCAGTCATCTTTGAGAGGTACAGACAGAAAATTGTCAAAACTATCCACTCTGGCAATTTACACCCGCCCCTGAAGCTCTCGCTTCATTCCCTCTACCTTCCCACCCCCCCACCCCACACCCACCCCCAACCCCCAGTAGGCAAAGGAGAACACAGCTTCTGTGGGCTCAGTACGCCTACTTCCTGCGGCTCAGACAACACGGGCAGGGGCAGACGGCCTTGACTCTGAGTCCTGGTTCTGCCCCTGATCACCTGTGGGAATCTGAGCAATCATGTTGCTCCTCAGAGCCTCTGTTTCCTCATCAATGGGAATAGTAACAGTGACAACCACACTGGTAAGTAGTCAGCAGCATATTTGCTCACAGATGTCATCAATAATGTTAGCTTCAGGCCTCCGTGGTGGCACAATGGGTTAAGTCTCAGCACTATGAAGCTACCTGCAGCCACTGCAGCACGAGTTCGATCCCCTGGCAGGGAGCTTCCCACATGGCACAGCAGACCTCTCCTGCCCCGCCAGCTGCTCCCCTCAGCAATTTATTTCAGTCAATCTGCCTGTTCTGCTCCCCACTCTGTCTCTGGTGGGTCCTCTCACCACCCCACACCTCTGGCCTACACCCCAGTTCTTGTATGCATAAATAAATAAATCTTTTAAAAAATAATGTTAACTTGCTGTCTGTGCTATTTCCAGAAGGTAAGAGCTGAGGCAGATGTGTAATTGATACATCTTTGTACTTCCCATATTTAGCAGAGTGTCTTGCCCAGAGAAGAGACTGAGAGGTTTGCTGCTGAATCCTGGCTGCCCTTTGATCCTGCTGATGTAACTATAGACATCGTTTAGTCTGGATCTGAGTACAGGAAGGAATGGTTTTGGGGAAAGCCAGTTTGTCCTCTGCAACCTTCATTGTTAATGGATTGGGGTGGGATTTTTTCCTGGAATATGACTTATTTCCTTTCTATGGATTTGCCTTATAGTTGCTCAGCACTTCTCTGACTCATTACTAGTAAGAAATGAGATGCTCCAAGCTGGACCTTACATGTCTTTGGGCTCAATATCTTACTACCTTCAATCATCTAGGAAGAACTGACTCTGAAATCCCACACCCAACCCCACCACTTTTTTTAACCTCCTCTTGCTATAAATATATCAAACACAGTTAGATGAATTGCTTCAAAATCTAAAGAGCTTTTTTATATATACATACCTTTTTTAAAAGTGAAATTATTTGCACAAAGTAATCTTATTTCCAAATTTCCTTCCATTGAGCTGTATTTGCACATTGCTCCCCTTCTCAGAAACTACTCTGATCATTATAGAAATCATGTCTGGTTAAGTCATTACACATTTCACTCAAAAATGAGACAGTAGAAAGACTTCCTTTTTGAGGTAGTGCAAGTTCCTTTTAGGGCCAAAAATTGAGGGACCAGTCCCCTTACCCTTAAAATCAGTCCTTCTTTTTCCTTAGATGACTTTTCCTTGTAGTTTAGGATTGTGTCAATGACAATTTTTCCTAGAAGCCTCTCTTAATTCTTCCAGACTGACTTAGGTCTTTACAAAAAAAATAATAACTGCCTACAAGCATTGTATCTCATTTACAACTCAAACTAACCTGAGGGGGTGAATTACCATGGTAATCTCTATTATGTACTTGAGAAAGCTGAGTACAGGGTGGGAAAGTAAATTGGCAGAACTGTCATTCAAACGCAAGCAATGTGACTTCTACGCTGTTACCCCTGACCACTACACTACTCTGCCTCCCAAAGCACTAGTGCTCACAAAGCACTCTATACTTTCCCTGTCATTACACTTGCAGCAAAAGTTAGTGGATCACTTGCCCAGCACCTATCCTCTCTTACCTTTAAAACAACTGTTTAATTTCAGTATGGCTACACACTTTCCTTTCCTGGCCCCAGGGGTCAAACATGATGTAGGTTAAACCAACCAACACATTCCCTGCCTTTGCTCACAGTACTGGTTCAGCTAAGCATGTACCCTAGACTGGTTCAGTCTGAATAAATCTTTAGACTTCTGCTGGGATGATAGAAATGCTGGGACAGACTCCTTCCCCACCATCTGCAGCTTCAAAATTTGTTTGGCTCATCGTGGGAACATAAGAGGATTCTGGTGACAAAAGAGGCAGAGCAGAAAAATGAAGAGGAAGAAGTGCTGGATCAAGTCATGTGCTGTCAGCTGCCCAGATCACGTCTTGGTGACATGCAGCCTATTCTGAACTTCCCAGGTATATGTACATTTCCTTTACCACTAAGCCAACTGGAGTTGGGTGTTCTGTTACTTGCCCTCAAAATCTTCTTAACTCATCAACACTGACACCTGGTGTTTTTCTTGCTTATTCAATTGCTTCTGTCTGCCAACACTAAGATCCTTGAAGGCAGAAACTGTTTTATTTTGTCAGTGTTGTGCTCCCAGTGCTTGGTTCCTAAGAGACACTCTGGATGTTTGCTGAATGCATAAAATTAATAAATGGCAAATTTTAATGGGTCATGGGTGAGCTGAGCCAATTTTCATTTTGCTTAGATTTGCCTGAAATCTCCAAAATGAACCAAAAAAGTTTTAGGTATCCAAATTAGGCCAAGATTGAAATGAAGTTTCTGATTTCCAGAATAGTTCAGCTATACCATATTAGCTAAAGTCTCCAGTGAACAGGTTTTAAAACCTTAAAACAATAATGATAGCATAAAACTCCAATGACTTCAAATAAAAGGTTCCATTGCAATAAAATGATAATCAAGTACTTAAGTTCTTGTTATGTAGAGACAGCAATAGCTGACTGTCTTGCTTTTGTAGTGGATTCTAGAAGCCTTTACCTCCCTTCAATATTCATGTGATAGGACAACATTCATGTGATAGGAAATTAACATTATAGGGGGACTCAAGTGCTACAGAACATGAAAGAGAAACAAATATCTACTCCAGTTCTTAAATCAATCAATAAAAAAAGAAAATTACAGATAAGGCAGTGTTCAACTGAAAAACAAAAGCCTAAAAAAACAAGAGAATAAAACTAAAGGAAGTAAAAAATAATAAAGGTAAGAGCAGAAATAAAATGGAGAACAAAACAAAATAAAAATATATAGCTGGGCAACACCAGCTTCCTTTGAAATGGGAAAAGCTAGAATTATATCAGAAATTAAAGGGGTACAAATATAGAGGTGAGATTTTTTAAAATTACAAGCAGCTACTATGAACTTCAGGCCAATAAATTTGAAACTACATGAAAGGGAACAGTTTTGAAATATCTGGTAAGCAGTTGGATATTTGTGTCTGGAGTTCAGAAAAATCCAGGCAGAAAACAGAGGTAATAAAAAATGGATAGTTATGAAGGTCTTGAAGGCAGAATTGATGGCAGCACTATTTTGAAGCAAGGTGATAATGAGGAGATGCAATGAAGAGCAAGGATTAATAGTGACACAATGATGGGGTTAGTGGGAGAATCAGAGGTGATGCACAAAGGGCAAGAACAGATCTCGAAGTTGAGTGTCAACAGAATTGACGATAAATGAATCAGGATTGGAGTGCAAAGTGTCCAATGGATTTGAATGGTTTAAATGACCTGAATGACCTTTGTATAGCAGGGCCAGTGCCACCAACGGGCAGCAGACATATGGCCTTTGTTTAAGAGGCAACATGCCTTGGAAGTGGATGCTGCAAATGTCAATGACTTCAGGAGCTTGGCTTTGATGAAAAGTATAGGAAGTAAAAGTAAAACTAGACTCTGTAAGGAGGGTGGAGGGGTTGGGGGGAAGAGCAAAACACAATGACAGATCAGAGTAGGGAAAGATGGGGTTTGGAAACACAGGTGGAAGGAGAGTTTTGAACGGTAGATAAGATGCCTTTTCCTATGATAATAAGGGAAGTGGTGAGACCAGGTGCTGAGAGAGATTAGTTAAAGAGAGGATAGGAGTAGAGGAAGTGCAGGAATTCCTGCCCGATAACCTCTGATTTCCTATAGAGGAGGAGATGAGGTCATCTACTGAGAGTAAAAGGGTGAGCAGCTAGCAGGGTCCTTGAGTCGAAGGTCAAAAGTAGTTGCTATGAAAATGGGGAAATGGGCTGCCCAGAGCAACACCCAAACCTTGGGTTCTAACTTGTGGGAATTTTCCTTACAGCACATTAACATCTAAGATTTTAATGTTTCATAAAAATTAACAATACTTTCTCCTAGAAGATATTAAACATAATGTAAGAATGAGATTTTAATGTTTTATAAAAATTAATTAACAATACTTTCTCCTAGAAGATATTAAACAATGTAAGAAGGAACTTTCAGATAGCGGCATTCTTATGTTGTTTGCAGCACTGTTAGTTGTGACTTCCTATTCTTTCTTTTTAGTCTCAAGGTTTTCATTCACCTAAACTGCAATTGTTAGAAAATCATACTCAATTTCAGATGTGCTTATTTTCAACACATTCACTAGGAATCTTATTCTTGATTGCCTTGGGCTTAGAACTATTGTGGAAACCCTCTGGTCTTTGACTTCCTTTATGTGGAATACTCAATTGTGTGAGATTGAAATACACAACTGTGAAAATCCATAGAATGGATAAATCTAGAAGGCAATGAGAGAATTCACTATAGCACAGGATTAATCAACAATAAAAATCTTTCAAATTCAGCAAAAGTCTATGAAAATAAAGATCATCATCATTAGAGTTTATCTAATAAATTACTTAGAATTTTAGTGCTCTTTATTTTTAAGTAAATCTTTTAAATGACTAATATTCTTATATTCCATAAATACATTCAAGGTAAAGAAAAATTTAAACTTAAAGTACATTGTAATGTCTCAATGAATGTAATTAACTTGAGTAGAAAGAATTACTGAAGCTTAACCTTGTATAAAAAATGTGGTGTAAGTTACTTATAGGAGTCAAAAACTCCAATGAACCGGCTGTTTATTTATAAGAGTAAAGAGTAAAATAAAACTCTGCCGATCTTGAAAGACTATAATATCAACAGATAATCCAATAAGAATAAAACTGTACTGTGAAACCTCACTAATCTTGATATACTTATTTGGAATTTGTAACAATTTTGACAAAAGCTTAGCAGAAGTTTACCTTTTCACCATTATTAATCAAATCATAGTATAAACAATAGTCATAAAGTTAATGTTTAAATTAGAGAATAAATTATGTTCAAATATCTTGAGCATACCATACATAGTAACAATTTACACGTGAATTATAAACATTTTAACCTATCCATCCCTTAAGGTAGTTCTCTTTACTATATTTCTGTGCTTATTTGTTCTTAAAAATACAATTGTTTCTTTAAAGATATTTCACCCTTCATCATTTAAATTATTTTTACTAGGCTCTTCTTTATCCATACAAATTATTATTTTATATAAAATAGTTGAAAAAATTATTTTACTTTTGTCCAGTTTTGCCTTCTGTTTTACCTTAAAAAGTCAAAGAAGAAAATTAATTAATTTTAAGAAAATTTAATACAGTTTATTGAAATTCTTCTAAGTAACAAGTAGTAATGTGTGAGGCATTTTAAAACATTTCTAATCTCACCAAAAATATTGCAAGATATACACTATTATGCTTATTTCTCAAATAAGGAAATCAATACTCAAAGTTAAGTGATTTTGCTAAAGTCCCAAGAATTTTCTGAATGCCATGAACAGGATAATGTGTATCAAGGGCTAAGCATAGGGTTTAAAACATATTAGGTACCAAATAGATGTCAGTAATGGTTATTGATGTTACTTTAAAGAAAAGACTTATTTTAAAAGTAGGTGAAAATTGATGAACAGATAAAATAGTTCCTTTATCAAGTTGCCCTTGAATATTAATTCATTCAATGAAAATTTACTGAATGCTTACTACCCACTAGGAATATACAGCATGAATATGATGTACCTCTAAAATAGTACAGTGTTTTTTATTTTTAATAATTTTTTTATTTAAAATTGTGTTAGTTTTAATTGAAGTAACATTAGCTTACAACATTGTAGATGATTCATACCTCTTTAAATACATGTTATCATACCATACCCATAATCCTCCAGCCAGAGTCCACTGGGACCCTTCCCACGTTATCCCCTTTGGCAGTCTCAGTTCTGAAGTCAGATTTATGGAGTTTCTTTTGATTTGGTTTTGTCTGTTCCTTTGTTTTGTTTCTTAATAGTTCATTTATGAATGAAATCATCCAGTATTTGTCTTTCTTCTGATTTTTTTCACATAGCATAATCTCCTCCAGTTCCACCTGTGTTGCAGCAAATGGTAATATTTATTTTTTCAACCTTTTAAAAAATAACTGAGTATTATTCCATTTTGTTTGACTACCACATCTTCTTTATCTACTCACCTGTTTTGAGTATTAAAAGACTGCTACAGTGAACACAGGAGTGCATTTATCCCTTTGTATTAATGATTTTGAATTCTTCAGATAGATACCTAGGTTGGAATTGGTGGATCATATGCCAGATTTATCTTTATTATTTTGGAAACTTCCATTTGTAACAGGGTGGTCCCCAAGAGAAAGGGTGTGTCCCAGGTTCCCTGTCCCACCAAGGCAGGGTAGAACTGAGCAGGATATAAGAAGCTTGAGAAGACACACACAGAGGACAGACACAGAAGAGACACAGAACACAGACAGAAGACAGGAGGAGATGGAAGAAGGATGGAGAGCCAGACGAGGCCCAAGGAGCAGAGAGACTTGTAAAGAAGCTGCACTGACCTGTACTGATTGAAAGAGATGTGGGTGAGAGACCCGTGGGGAAGTCAACGATGGCTATGTTGATTTTGGTTTTGATTTTGTTCTGTTCTGCTCAGAATTGTCTGACTGTTTCTGACCCTTTTGTATGGGTCCCTGCCGAAAGGTATTTTGGTTCCTCCCAGAATTGTCTGGCTGTTTCTGACCCTTATGTGTGGGTCCCTGCCAAAAGCTGTTCTAGACTTGTGGCAGGCTTTCGAGACTTGCTTTAGGCCAATCCCGTTTGGGTGGACTTGTACCCAGGAGGAGTTGGATAGCATTGGGTGCTTGACTTAGATACTATATTCTTTGTCTTCTCTGTCCTTTCTAATTGTATTAAAGTTTCTGTTTCCACAAAAGGTCCTATATGTTTTGTATTGGTGCGGCGGATGGCAGAACCCATTTAGACCAGGGCAGGTCTGGGGTCTCGGGGGTGCCCCTCCCTGCCCTGTAATATTCTGCTTTCTGTAGGGGCTGGTCCAGCCATCATTATCACCAACAGGGTAAGAGGTTACCTTTTTCTCCATGCCCTCATCATGTTTTATTTTTGATACGGGCCATTCTCATGGATGTTAGGTAGTATCTCATTGTGGTTTTGAATTGCATTTCCATGATGATAAGTGATGATGGACATTTTTTTTCATGTGTTTTCTAGCCGTCTCTTATCATCTTTGCAGAAGTGTCTATTTAGAGCTTCTGCTCATTTTTTGATTGGGTAATTTGCTTTCTTTTTGTTGTATTTATGAGTTATTGGCATATTTTGGATATTAGTCACTTTTTGGATGTATGATGTGCAAATAGTTTCTCCCATTCTGTAGGGTAGTTTGATGTAGTCCCATTTATTTAATTTTGCTTTTGTTTTTCTTGCCATTATAGTCAAGTTCCCAAAGACATTCTGAAGTCAATGTTGTAGAGTGTTTTGTCTATGTTTTCTTCTATGTATTTCATGGTTTCAGGTCCCACATCCAAGTATTTTACCCATTTTGAGTTAATTTTGTTTATGGTGTAAGATGGTGGTTTTGTTTCATTCTTTTGCAAGTGGTTATCCAATATTTCCAACATCATTTGTTGAATAGACTATCATTTTTATATTGTATACTTTTAGTCCCTTTGTTGTAAATTAACTATCCATCTAAATGTGGGCTTTCAATTTTATTCTGTTGATCTATGTGTCTACTTTTATTCCAGTACAATACTGGTTTGAGTGCAATAGCTTTGCAGTATAGTTTGAAGTGTGGACATGTGATATCTGTTTTTGTCAGAATTGCTTCAGTTGTTTGGGGTCTTTTGTGGTTCCATATAAATTTTAGTTGTTTGCTCTATTTCTTTGAAAAATGCCATTGGCACTTTGATGGGATCAAAATGAAATTGTTCATTGCTTTTGGTTACATGGGATTTTAATACAGTAATATGGGATTTTAATACTGCCCATCCATGAGCAAGAAATATTTTTCCATTTGTGTCTTTTTCTTTTTCCTTTATGAATGTCATAGTTTTTATTGTATGGGTATTTTCACTTTCTTTGATAAGTTTATTCCTAGGTATTTAATTCTTTTTTATGTGATTGTAAATGGGATTGTTTTCTTGATTTCTTTCTTTTCTAGTTTATTTGCAGATTGGAACACAACAGATTTTGTATATTGATTTTATAGCTTACCACTTTGCTGCACTGATTTATCATTTATCATTTCTAAGTTTTTTAGTTGTTTAAGGTTTTCTATATATATGTATTTACATATATACACACATACACACATATATACATATATACACACACACACACACACATATATATAAAATCATGTCATCTGCAAATAATAGTTTTACTTCTTCTTTTTTCCAATTTGGATTCCTTTTATATTTTTTTATTGTCTAATTCTAATACTATCTTGAATAGTAGTGGTGGACATCCTTGTCTTGTGTTTATATCTTGTCCTTATCTTAGAGGGAAAGCTTTTGGTTTTTTCACCATTAAGGATGATATCAGCTATGAGTTTGTCATATATGGCCTATATTTTACTGTGTATTTTTTCCTTCTATCCCCATTTTATTGAGTTTTAAAAACATAAATGGATACTGAATCTTTTCAAATGCATTATTGATATCTATTGATATAATCTATGATTTTTATATTTTCTTTTGTTCATGTGGTGAATTACATTGATTGATTTATGGATGTCGAACCATCTTTGTGTCCCTGGACAAAATCCTTCTGCTGATGTATGATCCTTTTAATTCATTGCTGCAATTCAGTTTGCTAAGATGTCTATGTTCATTAGGGATATTGCTCTGTAGTTTTCTTTTTCCATTCTTGTGTGTGTGTGTGTGTGTGTGTGGTGTCCTTGTCTACCTTTGATATGAGAGTAATGTAGCCTCATAAAATGTGCTTGAAAGGATTCCATCTTCCTTGATTTTTGAAAGAGTTTGAGAAAAATAGATATTAGTTTGTCTTTGAAAGTTTGATAGAACTCGCTCATGAAACTCCTGGGTTCAGAGTCTCTGTTTTTTCAGGCTTTTGATGACAGTTTTAATTTCCTTGCTTGAAACTGGTTTCTTCAGGTTTTGTATTTCTGCCTGATTCAGTCTTGAAAGGTTATATAATTCAAAAATTGTTTCTAGATTGTCTGATTTAAAGATGCTCATAGTAGTTTCTTATGAGTCTGTTTCTGAACTGTCTTTTATAACACCTTTTGTTTCTGATTCTATTTATTAATTTTCTCCTTTTTTCCTTAGTGAGTATACTCAGAAATTTGTCTATTTTTGTTTTTGTTTTTTTCAAAGAACCAACTTTTGGTTTAATTTATCTTTTGAATTGTCTTTTTTTATTTAGTCTCCTAACCCAGACCTCAGCTCCTCTCTCTGTCCACCTCCTGTACAATGAATCATGAATCTCCTCATTGTCACCTCTCTTGAAGTCTGCACTGGTCCCTGATGTAAAAGGGTTACTCAGTTCCCTCTCCTGCCACAGGATTCTCTCAGTGCAGTTACCCTCTGGCTAAAGTGTTGGATTACTCTTGACAGAGAAACCAGGAGCCCCCTCCAGCACCATCTTGGTGATATCCAGCTTATCTTAAGGAAGAGGCCAATTCATCTGCACTAGAAGAGACCCAGAGACTTGCCCAGGTACTACCACTGCTGCTTCCATAACAGTGCTACTTCATTGTTCTGAGAGCTGCAGTCAGTGGGGACCAGATACTGCTGCCTCTAGACCTCCAATCTGTGGATGAGGCACTGCCACCACCACAAATAGTTCAATATATTTTTTTAATGACTGCTTCTTCACTGTCTCCTCTTCTCCTACTCCCTCTCCTCCCTCCGCTCCCTCCCTCCCTCTTTCCTTCCTTCCTTTCTTCTTTCTTTCCTTCCTGGCTATACAGTCCTAGTGGCTTTTAGGTCAATGATGAATTGTACATACCATGGTGGTCCCTGGTATAGCCTAGATGTGTAGTAGGCTACATCATTTAGTTTACACAAGAATACTATATTTGCAAAGTATAAAGTCACCTACTGATGCATTTCTCAAAATGTATCCATCACTAAGTGATACATAATTATATATATGTAGCTATGCAAATATGTATGTGTATATATATATATATATGATTGATCACTGATTTGTGTGTGTGTATGGGTATATATGTATATATATACACACATATATATGTGTGTGTTTTTAGTTGATCACTATAGCTGATAAACTGATTTGTATCTGATCTCCGAAAGGTGAGAAAATTCAGACATATTTTGGACATTTACAAACATATATACATATAAATACATATATATATATATAAATATCCCAAATATGTCTCAATTTCCAATGTTCATATTTTCTGTATGTTTATCCTATACCAAATGGTGTTTATATGTATTCTATGTTAAAGTTTTTGAGCTGAAAAACATGGAAGTTATCTAGTCTAAAGTCTTTCATTTATAACAAGAACACTTAGGTCTAGAGATGTTAGCCGTAAACATCTCTAGCACTGCCTAGAGACAGGCACCAGAACTAATGGATGACAAAGCCAAATGAAAGAAGAAACCAAGGTAAATCCCTCTCAGATATATTACTGCCGGAGACACACATTAAAGGCAAAAATAAACTCTAAAAACTCTTTTTACATGGGCTGATAGTCTGAAATGTCCAGGTGTAACACATCTGAAGCCTAATAGGGAAAGAATCGTTAATATTTTGGAGCAGATCTACTGGTCTTCCCAAGTCAGGTTGAGGAAACTGTGGCTCATCCTATGATATAGCAGTGTCCAAGCTGAGATTCAGGGTCCACATTTCTGGTTTCCTTGGTTTTTGTCTTTTCACTGAACTTAAAAAGAGTCTACAGATCCAGTCCTGAAAGCCATTCGCAGCCTTGCAGTGGGCTAGAGAAACAATTTCACACTGATCCTCTGACCTATGAAACATCAAAATGTAATAAAATACTGACTCTCTTTTTTTTTTAAAAAAAAAAGGCTTATTTATTTATGCATACAAGGTGGGCTGTAGGCCAGAGGTGTAGGGTGGTGAGAGGATTCACCAGAGTCAGTGGGGGGCAGAACAGGCAGATCGACTGAAGTACACTGCTGAGGGGAGCAGCAGGTGAGACAGGAGAGGTCTGCTGTGCCATGTGGGAATCTTCCTGACCGGATATCCATCTCATGCTGCAGTTGCTCTGGATAGCTTCATAGTGCTGTGCTTAACCCGTTGCGCTACCAGGGGAGCCCAAAATACTGACTCTTTGGACAAACAGAAAGCAGTTCGCGTCTGCTGTCTACAAGAAACACATTTAATTGAGAAAGATAAACAGAGATTAATAGTTAAAGGATGGAAAACAATCCTACAAGCAAATGGAGCAAGAAAGAAGGCAGGAACAGCTATACTTATATCAGACGAAATAGACTTCAAACTTAAGAAGGTTAAAAAAAGGCAAAGCTGGTCACTACATCATGATAAAGGGGACAATAAAAAAGGAGGCTAGAACAATCATCAACATATACTTCCCAAATGAAGGAGCACCAAAATATATCAGACAATTATTATCATCCCTGAAAACAGACATTAAAGAAAGTACATACAGAGTAGGAGATTTCAACACCCCACTTTCTCTATTGGACAGATCAAGAAGACAAAAAGTAACCAAGACATTAAAGCTCTAAATAAGGACCTAGACCACATGGGATTAACAGATATCTATCGATCACTTCACCCCCGAAAAACTGAATACACTTTTTTCTCAAGTGTGCATGGAACATATTCCAGGATCGATCACATATTAGGCCACAAAACAAACCTCAACAGATACGCTAAGATCAAAATCGTACCAGCCTTCTTCTCCGATCATAAAGGAGTCAAACTGGAAATTAATCATAAAAAGGAAAAAAGAAACCTTATCTCATGGAGACTGAAACCCACATTACTGGAAAACCAATGGATCAACGAAGAGATCAAAGAGGAAATTAAAAAATACCTAGAACTGAATGACAACGAGGACACAACTTTCCAGAACGTCTGGGACACAGCAAAAGCAGTAATAAGAGGAAAATATATAGCATTACAAGCTCACATCAAGAAACAAGAAACAACCAAAGAAACAATTTAATCTCACATCTCAAAGAACTAGAAAATGAACAACAAAACCCCCCAAAAGATACTTTAAGAAAGGAAATAATAAAAATCAAAGCAGAACTCAATGAAATAGAAGTAAAAAACCAATCCAGAAGATTAACGAAACCAAAAGCTGGTTCTTTGAAAAAATAAACAAAATAGACAAACCACTAGCCAGGCTTACAAAGAAAAAATGAGAGAAAACACAAATAAATAGGATCATAAATGAAAAAGGAGAAATCACAACGGACACAGCAAAATAAAAAAAATAATCAGAGATTACTATAAACAGCTATACGGAAACAAGTATAACAACCTAGAGGATATGGACAAATTCCTAAAACTATACAATCACCTAAAACTAGACAAAGAAGATATAGAACACCTAAACAGACCAATCACAAGCAGTGAAATTGAAACAGTAATTAAAAACCTCCCCAAAAACAAAAGCCCAGGACCAGATGGTTTCACAAATTAATTCTACCAAACATTCAAAAACGAAATAGTCCCTATATTACACAAACTCTTTCAAAAAATCGAGAAGGAAGGAGTACTACCAAACACATTCTATGAAGCAAATATTACTCTAATACCAAAACCAGACAAAGACAACACAAAAAAAGAAAACTACAGACAAATCTCCCTAATGAATACTGATGCAAAAATATTCAACAAAATCTTGGCCAATAGGATCCAACAATGCATCCATAAGATAATACACCACGACCAAGTGGGATTTATCCCAGGGACACAAGGATGGTTCAACATCCGAAAATCAATCAATGTAATCCAACACATCAACAAAAAGAAAAATAAAGACCATATGATCATATCAATAGACACTGAGAAAGCATTTGACAAAGTGCAACACCCATTTATGATAAAAGCCCTTGAAATCCTTGGGATAGAAGGAACATACCTCAACATAATAAAAGCCATAT
>PVIJ01015320.1:0-36876 GCA_004024925.1 Scalopus aquaticus
CATGTGTTTATCTTCTTTCCATGCTGAATAGTATTCCATTGTGTATATGTACCACATCTTCTTGATCCAGTCATCTATTTTTGGACATCT
The DNA here is from genome assembly GCA_004024925.1 of Scalopus aquaticus. NCBI lineage: Eukaryota > Metazoa > Chordata > Mammalia > Eulipotyphla > Talpidae > Scalopus > Scalopus aquaticus. Next base: position 91 of record PVIJ01015320.1, read on the forward strand.
GGGTTGCTTCCATACCTTTGCTATTGTGAACAGTGCCGCAATGAACATACAGGTGCATGTATCCTTTCGGATTAGTGTTTTTGTATCCTTTGGGTAAATTCCCAAAAGTAGTATTGCTGGGTCGTATGGAAGCTCCATGTTTAGCAGTCTGAGGAATCGCCATACAGCTTTCCATAGTGGTTGGACCAGTTCACATTCCCACCAGCAATGTAGAAGAATTCCTTTTTCTCCACATCCTTTCCAGCATTTGTTGTTGCCTGTATTTTTAATGTGTGCCATGTAGGATAACTTTCTAAGCTAGCAGACTTGCAAAGACATAAAAATTTTTAGAGAAGCCAAGAGAAATGATGCAGTACCCAGAACTAGCAGTGGTAGAAAGCCATTTTTATCTTTAGGCCTAGTGGAACAAGGAAATAAAATTATCACCAAAACACAAAGGGATTAGTTATATAGGAAGGGTCATCTGACAGGCTTTGTGAATTTCAGTAATTAGATGTAGCCCATATATGGCAATCCAATTGAGAGAGCTGCCAGGATAAATACCCAATTTCATTCTCCTTATATATGCTTCACTATCCTGCTGGTGCCTCCCATTAGCTTCCAGTCCAAAACCAAAAGGCAGGGGCCTCCCTGGTGGTGCACAGGATTAAGTCTCAGCACTATGAAGTTATCAGCAGCTACTGCAGCACGAGTTCAATCCCTAGCCAGGGAACTGACCCACATGGCTCAGCAGACCTCTCCTGTGTCACCCGTTGCTCCCCTCAGCCGTGTATTCCATCCCAGTAGATGCAGCTGTTCTTCTCTCCACTCTGTCTCTGGTGAATCCTCTCACCCCCCTCACCTCTGGCCTACACCCCAGTTCTTGTATGCATTAATAAATAAAAAAAATCTTTAAAAAAAAAGGCAAGGGAATCCACTGACAGGTCCATTGGGTAGCCTCCTGGGGCACAGACTAAGGGTAGCTCTAGAGGGATCCAGCACAATAGGTAACATCAAGTAGACCGCCATAGAGATTGTACTACTTTTACCCCTACCGTCGAGTGTTTTAATGTCTTTGTTGAGAGTGCAAAAGAAATCATCACCAAACCACTTTCTTTAATCTGGAGATTTCCTTTATATGCTTAGACACAAAAACTATATCATTTTCATGTGACCTGGAATCACGTTAAAATCATTCCTCATTTGCTGATTATTTTAAGAATGACTATGTCAGAAGAGAAGACCAAAAAATGGATTCACAAACCTGATTCAATTTTTTTACATTAAGCTTCCTTAGTAGAAATTAGAGTAAGTTTACTACTTCATGTGTGGATATGTATAATAGTGAAAAATTGGAGATTATTTATGTGTGTAATAGGAACATCAGTAAATTTATCCTACATATACACAGTGCAATCCCATGTAACCATCAATACAGATGTGTATTTCTTGACTAGCATAAAGAAGAAATAGGGACATGGAAGAAGGCTTTGAAAGAATGTAAAATGGAATAGAAAAGAATCAGAAAGAAAATTCAGGAGATGGAATGAAAACAAAAGGAACCTAACTCATATGTTTTAGATTAAAAAAGGAAGAGTTAGCAAAAAGTATTTAAATAGAAAAGGTGTGGTTTTTTTTATAAGAAGCCCTGCATCTGAAAGGGCAGAAGTTACATCATATTAAGGAAATACTGATAATGATTGACCACTGAGGTGTGTGGTGAGTTTGTCAGAATTCAAGGATAGGTAATGTTGGGAATGGGGAGAGGGAAACTGTTTCCTCTGAATCAGTACAAAAGTGAAAATGAACACTAGAAGACCATGAAACAGTATTTACTACTTCCTCATAGAAAGAACTTCTGTTAGTAAAATCTTTATACTAAGTCAGTATGACATTCAATCATAAAAATACAGGTGGGTATTTTCAAATGTGTGAAATGGGGAGGGAATATAACATACATGAACTCTTCTTTAGAAAGGACACAGTCATAAAACTAGCTAAAATAAAGAGCCCAGAGATGGGGTAGTCATGGTAAAAAAGAAGTAATAGTGAACATTCTATCCATTTTAATGTAGAAAGGCTAGAGGACGTAATATTCTGGGGGAAAAAACAATGTAACTAAATTTGGGATGTGGAGAGGAGGAAGAAATGTATGTGTGACATCCTAGAAATAACAGTTTAGCTAAAATGGAAAGAAAATATGTATGTAAGTTTTATTAGCAGGGACTCAATCGATACCTGACTTTCATACCTGCTGGAAAGTCGAGGGTTTAAGAATATCATTTAGAGTGCAGTGTGAACACCGGGAAGCAAGAGAAAGCAAGGCAGTCTGTAACTATGCAGCAAATGCTTAGTCTCAGAGGTTAGACTTAAAGAAAAGGATAGGTTAAAAACTTAAAAACAAAAGAAAGATCCCAGTGCACTGAAGGAAAGAGAAGTCACCCAACACCCTTCCTGCTTATTCTTCTAATATAATGCACAGTTGGGCATACCTTCCCACATCCTGGTTGATACCAGTTTTATCAGCTTTTCCATTAAAGCCAAACTGGACTTAGTGCAATCACGATAAACTGTATGCCAAGTGTATCTCTTGTATAACTAGCTATGTAATGACAGAAATTGAGAAACTGGAGCAGAAGTATCAAGTGACTAAGGATTGCCAGGGATCCAAGATTTCAATGATCACCGTGCACATACAGAAGCACTTAAGCAGACAACTGCTTCGTCCAGAGGGTAACTTAAGCAGAAGTCTTACAGTGGCCATGTTTGACCACGACCTGATTAAGTGAATAATCAGGAAGATCCCTGGAGTTCCTGTCATGTACATTTTTAATCATAGGTACAACACTGAGGAAATGCCAGATGGTTATGAAGCCCCCTTGGTTCTAATTCCTACAAGACAGAGTTCCTCTACCTCTTTCAACTAACTTTCTCTTTCACCAGTTCATTTAAACATGTTACAGCATGAACTGTTACTCCACTCCCCCATTTGCTGATCAGCTGATATAGTTAAAGATACTTTTTGATGTTTTGAAATTGGTATTTTTTATCATTTAAAAATTTATTGTATCTTTTCTATAATCAGAAGATTGCTCATATAAAAAATATTAAATAGATGAAAAAAGATAGGCCCTAAATATCTAACTCAGGCAGAAAACATGCACCAGGGGCCTCCCTGGTGGCACAGCAGTTGAGCGCTGCGCTGTGGAGCTGTCGGCAGCGCACGATGTGGGTTCGACGCCCAGCCCGGGAGAATCCCACATGGTGCGGCACACCTCTCCTGCCTCGCCCGCTGCTCCCCTCAGCATTGTATTTCTGATCTGCCTGTTCTGCTCCCCACTCTGTCTCTGGTGAACCCTCTCGCCGCCCCATGCCTCTGGCCTGTACCCCAGCTTGTATAAATAAATCTTAAAAAGAAAAAAAAAAAGAAAGAAAGAAAACATGCACCAAAGGGGAAAAAAAAATACAGACCACACTCATAAACTAGAGATGACAGGACTAAGGCAGACACTTCTAGATCATTAAATATAAGTAAAATACACTCATTTATAAAAGAAAGGATTCAATTATGGAATGACAACAAAGGTTGACTTTTTTAAGAAAATGAACACACACCCCCAAAAAGCTGCCCTGATAACACCTGATTTTTAAAGCAAACACCCCAAGAAGAAAAAAATAGGAGAGACATATTATTTGCATACCAATAAACTAGTCCCTGAAAAAAAATAAAATATATCTGTGATGTATTGTCATAGACCCTTTATAAAATACATATGAAGCCAGTCTCACACTGTATAAATACAAGCACCACATGAAGTCAGAAGAGAAACTTTCAGTGGAACACTGAAAGGAGAAAGCAGATGGGCTCAAATTGAAAAGAGAGCCAGAGCTTAGGTTCTCTGCAGGAAGTTGCAGAAAATAACTGCTATAGATAATGGGAAGCAGCATCTATGGATGTACCTGAATTTAACTGAAACTAAGATGCCCTTGGGAGCATTCAGGTAGGTTAAACACTACATATCCCATCTTTTTCCTAAAGGAAAGACAAAAACAGTGTGTAGAATCTTGCAGCCAAGAAAGCCCAACCACTGAAATACCCACATAGAAGCAGCATGACCCATACATTTTCATTAAAAACATTAGCAACTCCACATTCCCACTCCTAAGCAGCTACTACAAACAGGCAGCAGTCTGTTCTTAATTATATGAAAAAGTAGACAAATATCAAACCGTTGACAGATACCCATAAAACAGTCAACAAATGGAAGAACTTTCACCTTTGAAGACTTACAGCAGTCAGATCAAGACATCAGAATGAGTATATTTACTATAGCTAGAGAGATAGGAGAGCATTACACTCCTGAAGCAAGGCTACTCAGTTTCTTAGAAATGAAAAGAAAAAGAAATTATAATGGAAAACGCAATCATTTGTCTGAATAACAGACACAGCTGAAAAGTTTTTAATTATGGGGTAAAAAATCCACTTAAAACACAGTTGAATTAATAACCAGATAATTCCCAGAATTTTGGCTGCTTAAAAAACATATATATACATGAATAAGCACATTTTTCCTGGCCAGGTGGTATATATTTTATCACAATTTCTTAGTTATTCTTAGTTATTTCTTAGTTATTCTGATATGAAAGCAGCTATATACACAGGCAAATAAATGTGACTGTGTTCCACTCAAACATAAGTAACAGAAACAGATATTTTCATATTATTTTCACATGTCATAAAATACTCTTGGTTGTTTTTTTCAAATTTAAAAAGATAAAACCATTCTTAGTTCATGGGCTGTACCAAAACAGGTGGCAAGACAGATTTGTACTGCATGCTATATTTTGCCAATCCCTGTAGTAGAGTGAAATTTGAGAACATAAAATATAGAAAAGAACTGAAAATTTCCAGAGAGAGACAAATTTACCCATAAAGTGAATATAAAATAAATGGAGCAGTATCATTTATGGCACAGAGGGGCCTCACTGGTGTCACAGAGGTTAAAAGTCTCAGCACTGTCAAACTATTACCAGACACTTTGGCATGAATTCCATCCCTGGCCAAGGAACTAACCCACATGGTGCAGCGGATCTCTCCTGTCTCGCCTGCTGCTCCCCTCAGCAGTGTATTTCAGTAGATCTGCCTGTTCTTCTTCCCACTCTGTCTCTGGTGAATCCTCTCACCCCCACCCCCGCACCTCTGGCCTACATCCCAGCTCTTGTATGTATAAACAAATAAAAAAATCTTTAAAAAAAACATTGCAAAGAAAATAACTTTCAACTATTCCCTATTGAAAGGCGAGACATCTTTGAATATTCAGAAATGCAGTACTGTTCAGACAGTTTCTGAAAGAATAAATTGATATTCTTAAGCAGGAAGGTAAATGTTTTCGAACTAGATAAGTATTGATTACAGATACTAGTAACATAGGAGATAAAAGGAGAGCAGGGTACTGTGCTATGAATCTTCCATTACAATGGAAAATATAGATTATGATATTGATATTTTTCTAGTAACAGTTAAACTATGTCTACTAAAGATTTAAGGTCAATCACTAGAAAAATAAAAATAGAAAACTTTCAAATAATTTCTAGAAAAATAACTGGAAAACATTAAGACAAATGTGTTAATCAGCATTCTTAGTTTTGGTGGCATATGACCTAAACAACCCAAATTGACATAAGCAAATAAAGAAAAAATACAAGCAAAAAAAAAATCATTGGCTTATAGAACTAAAAATTCCAGGAATAGGAATTTTCAGATAAATTCAGACTTTATATGTCATCTCTTAGTTAGGCTTTTCTTTTATTCTTTCATACATGGTGAATGTATGAAACAAGTTTTTCATACATGGTGGCAAGATGATCACCTACTAGTTTCAAGCTCTAGTAAAAGAGAACTCTTTCCCACAAATGTCAACAAAAGCCCAAGATTTGTGTCCCTTTGGTTCTGACTGATTTGTTTTGCATCCAATTCCCAAACCAACTCTTAAAGAAGTGAGTCCTAGAACTAAGCTTGGACAGACAGGAGATGAGTCCATCCAAACTGTTTTCCCAAGGAAATTTGGGGAAATTAGAGAATATAACCAGAACATATTCCCAACATCCCCAAAAGGGGGGATGCTATTTCTATAAAGGAAAAACATATTTCCACCATAGTAAAAAAAAGAAGAGACAAAACAATAAAAACAGTACCAGGAAATGGCCAGAATAAGTTCACTATGGTGTCAGTCACAAAACTCTCAGATCAGATTAAAAATCCAACTGTATTCCTCAGATGTGTATCTAACAAAGGTAACAGTCAAATAAATAGTAAAAAGAGGACGTCAGAAAGGACACTGTTAATGAGATAATTTATTGCTTTAAAAGAGTGCTGAACAGCCAAGTCAAAAAGCTGGCGGCCTCTAGTGCCTTTCCTCCTCTAGTAGCCTCAGTTCTGTAGTCTTATTTTTAGGGTTTGTTTTGGATTAGTTTTGTCACTTCCTTTGTTTTGTTTGTCTTTCACATATAAATGAAACCATCTGCTATTTGTGTTTCTTCTGATTTATTTCACTTAGCATAATCCCCTCTAATACATGTTATCACAAATGGTAAGCGTTCATCTTTTTTATAGCTGAGTAATACTCCATTGTGTATTTATACCACATCATCTTAATCTGTTCCTCTGTTGGACACTTAGGGTGTTCTACAATTTGGCTATTGTAAACAGTGCTTCTGTGAACATATGAGTATATATATCCCTTCAACTTAGTGGTTTTGCATTCTTCGGTTAGATAGCTAGAAGCAGAATTTCTGGGTCATATGGTAAGTCTTTTTAATATTTTGATAAGATTTTCTAGTTTGGAAAAATCTTTAAGCAAAATAAGTTACTTTCTTAACATATAAAGTGTATTAACCCCATGCCCCAGAAATGACTAGTTATAAATATAATAGTAAAAAAAATCCCATTTGTAATATCAAGAAAAAAAGTTAATTGAAAAACATATATGTAAAAAGAAAAATGTATATTAAGAAAATACAAAATTTCACTGAAAGATATATCATATTAAAATTTATTTATTTATTAACTTGATCTAACTCCCCAAAATAGATTCTGGAACTTGGTAAGCTAATTCTAAAACTCACATGAAACAGTAAATATACAAGAATAGCAATGAGTTTTTAAAAGAAAGGTATGGATATAGGGGAGGTATAGTTGTGTGTGTGTGGTGTGTTTATTGTATCATACTATAGTATTCATGGCAAAACAGAAAACTTACACATACCAGTGTAGTATATGACAAAGATAGTACCTTAAATGTTTCAAGAAAGACTTGGTAAAATGTTGACTTTCTATGGTAGGATGGCAAAAAAGTGCATTTAAACTAATATCTGCATGCAAATAAACATTAAAAACATAAAAGTAATGAGAACTGTATAAGAAAATTGTCTATAGATTTGAGTACATATTATTTTATTTTTTAAAGATTTATTTACTTATGCATACAAGCTGGGGTACAAACCAGAGGTGTGGGGCGGCAAGAGGGTTCACCAGAGACAGTGGGGAGGCAGAGGGGAGCAGTGGGCGAGGCAAGAGAGGTCTGCCACACCATGTGGGAGTCTCCCTGGCCAGGCGTCGAACTCGCCTCACCGCTGCCAACAGCTCCACAGCGCAGCACCCAACCGCTGTGCCACCAGGGAGGCCCGACATGAATACATTTTAAAAGTGACAAGTTCTGTATCACAATCAAAAAGCAAACAAACTGGGTTGCATCATATGGGAAATAGTATTCTTTTATAAATCAGATTCTTCAAAACTAGTAGTAAGAATATGAATATTGCCCAACTCTAAAACAGTAAAGACAGTTCAACAAGACAATAAATATGGAAATTTCCATTTTACCAACAGTAAAAATGCAGTAGCCAGATATAACTATTTTAAATGCATATGAACCTAACAGCAGAGCCCCCAAAACATATAAAGCAAACATTGTCACACAATTCAAAAATTATACATTGAGATTTCAACGAAGTGTTAGAGTTAGAACTGGAGAAAATCAGTAAGGATACAGAAGACTTGAAAAATGCAGTCAGCATATTTGATCTAAACGGTTTATAGAGAACACTCTACAAAACAACAGTAGAATTGGGCCTCCCTGGTGGTGCAACAGGTTATGTCTCAGCACTATGAAGCTATCCACAGCCACTGCAGCGTGCAGCAGACCTCTCCTCTCTCACCCAATGCTCCCCTCAGCAGTGTACTTCAGTAGATCCCCCTGTTCTGCTCTCCACGCCGTCTCTGGTGAATCTTCTCACCACCCCACACCTCTGGCCGGCCTGCACCCTAGTTCTTATATGCATAAATAAATAAATCTTTAAAAAAAAGAATTATATTTTTCCCACTGTACCTGGAACTCCAGGACAGACCATATGTTAGATGACTAAAACAAAATTTAGTAGATTGAAATGGATTACAATGCTGTGAAGTATGTTGTCAGACCATATGGAATTAAATTAGAAATCATTAGTAAATCTGAGAACTCCGAAATAATTGGAAATTAAATAACACATTTCTGAAGACACTTGGATCAAAGAAACCATAGGGGAGTTTTTAATTGTCTTGAAATGAATGAAAATAAAAGAACATATGAAAATACATGGAGTACTATTAAAACAATGATTAAAAGGATATTTATGGCTCAACATAGTAGAAGCTTCTGCCTTAACCTAGAAAAAGAAGAGCAAATAACACAAAATAAATAGGAAGGAGGAAAATAAAAACATCATGGTAGAAATCCATGATATAGGAAAACAGTATGAAAGAATTGATTAAACAAAAGTTGGTTCTTTGGAAAGATGAAAATATAAATGATAAATCTTTAGCTAGACCAAGAAAAAACGAGAAGGCATAAAAATTAGCAAAATCAGGGATGAGGTAAGAGGCACCACCATAGAGCTTACATACAAAGGAATATTATAAGCAACTTTATTCCAATAAATTTCACATCTTTGATGAAACGGGGCAGAATCCTAGGAAAACTCAAATTCCCAAAACTGAATCAAGAAGAAATGGAAAATCAGAATAGACTGTATCAAGTAAAGATGCTCAGTTTTTAAAGAGTTTCTGAAAAGAAAAATCCAGGTGGTTTCTATCAAACATCTAAAGGAAAAAATGATACCAAAGGTTCATGAATACTTTGATTAGAAAACTCAGTATTGTTAAAATGATAATTTTCCTCCAAATTAATCTACAAATTTAACCTATTCCCTATCAAAATCGCTGCAAGCTTTTGTTGTAGACATTGGCACACTGATCCTAAAATCTACATGAAATGCTAAGTACCTAGAGTCACCAAACACTTTAAAAAGGACAAAGTTGAAGGACTTAAGAAGTGTCTGATTTCAACACTTATTATAAAGCAGTCATCAGGACACTAGTAAGTAAACAAATAGATCAATAAAGCACTAGAAATAGACCCTCATGTATACGGTTAGTTATTTACAACCAAAAGAAAAAGGGTAACCTTTTCAAATATGAGGCTGAAATAATTAAATATCTAAATAAAATAAAAAAAACTTCAGTCTATATCTCACAACCATATACAAAAATAATTAACTCATAATGGATTATAGACCTAAATGTAAGAGCTGAACTCTAAAGCTTCTAGAATAAAACACAGGAGAAATCTTGGGTTAGGCAAGAACACTAAAATATATTAATAAACTGAATTTTCAAAATTAAAAAATTGCTCTTCAAAATATACCCATTAAGAAAATTAAAACCCGGGGCCTCCCCGGTGGCGCAGGGGTTGAGCGCTGCGCTGTGGAGCTGTCAGCAGGGCGCATGATGCGAGTTCGATGCCCAGCCAGGGAGAGTCCCACATGGCACTGCGGACCTCTCCTGCCTCGCCCGCTGCTCCCCTCAGCAGTGTATTTCTGATCTGCCTGTTCTGCTCCCCACTCTGTCTCTGGTGAACACTCTCACCGCCCCCACGCCTCTGGCCTGTACCCCAACTTGTATGTATAAATAAATCTTTTAAAAAAAAAAAGAAAAAGAAAATTAAAACCCCAGTGAGATAAACTACACAGCCACTAGGACAACTGAAATTACCATTTGGCAATGATGTAGACATGCTGGAACCCTCCTAATGAACTAATGGGAATGTAAAAACATAAAGCCTCTTTAGAAAAGTTTGGCAGCTTTTTAAAAAGTTAAACATACACTCATCATAACTAGCAATTCCACCTCTAGGAATCTACCCAAGAAAAGTGTTTACTGAAAGACTTGTACATAAATGTTTAGTATCATTATTCACAGTAGCCCAAAAACTGGTGATAATCAGATATCCATAAAACTAATGAATCATTAAATAAAATATAGCATCTCACATCCATATAATGGAGTTCAATAAAACAAGGAATGAACTGCTTATAGTTTGTGAACATAACAACATGGATGAATCTTAAAATAATTAAGCCAAATCAAAGAAGCTAGACAAAAATAGTATACTGTTTGATTCCTTTTAAATAAAATTGTAGAAAATGCAGACTAATCTACAACAGAAGCAAATCCCTGAGGAGGGAAAGAGTGATATGAAAGGAGCATGCAGTACCTTGGGTGGGGCCAGGAAGGAAGGTGGATATTTTCATGATTTTAATTGTTGTGATGATTTTACAAGTGTATACAAAAGTCAAAACTTCTTGTATACTTTATGAGTAATTTATTGTTTGTCAGTTAAACCTCAATAAAGTGAAAAAAACTACTAACATATGCAACAATATGGGTGAATCTCTCGAAAACATCTTCTACATGAAAGAAGCTAGACATTAAAGACTATGTTTCCATTTATGTGAAATTTCTAGAAAAGGCAAAACTTAAGAGCCAGAAAGCAGATCAGTAGTTGCTGGGATCCGGGAATAAGAGTGAAGAATGAATGCAAACAGGCGCAAGGGTGAGGAGGGCAGATGGAGAGGAAAGTATTCTAAATTGGATTATGGTGATGGTTGCACCACAGTAAAAATTCATTAAAACACATTGAACACTTCAGATTAGTGAATTCTGTGGTATTGCAAATCATACATTAATAAACTTTTTTAAAAAAAATAAGAGCCAAAAATACTAGCTTATTAAATTGACAGCGGTATTTTAAAATATTAACTCAATAAATGTTTGCATTCCTACTGTATATTAAGTTTTATTGACATTGGTGAAACAGACAGGATCCTTGCCGTAGCCAGGAAAACAGACTGACGCACTTAAAGTTCTGACTGCTGTCTCCTAGAAGCAGCACACTGGGGTGACCTCACTCCAGGTTCTCTGTGCAGTGAGACAAGTGCTTTCAGACATTGTGGTAGAAGCCATTGGCCAGGCCTCATTTCACAGTATGGAACAACAATCCTTTGCATCCTATTCTAATTTTGGGAATTATAAATAATCAGAAATTTGGATTGTTCTACCCAAACAATTGCTATTGGCCACAAGGTAAAAATTTGAGCAAAAGAAATATACAATAAAATGGCGAAATAATTCCTATTATCTATCTATGTGTCATTTTATGCACACATTTAATTTTGTGAGAATATTAACTGGTTAACTGTGGGGCTGCAGGGTTACAATTAATTTGGTTTTTTAATACTGTTCTGTAATTTATAAGGTTCATATAAAGAGTATATGTTACTTTAATAATCAGAAAAAATAAGTTATTTTTCTCCTTTTTCTGGTTACATAGGTAATACATGTTCGCTACATAAGTTTGAAAATAAACAAAAATCTTCACCTAAAATCTATCACCCAGAGACAACCTGTCTTATTTCGGAATATATCCTTTCAGATAGTACTATGTAAATAGATGATTGCTTTACAAAAACAGAATTTTTACTACATACTGTTTTGTAACCTGCTTTAAAGGAAACGGATATAGAAATAGTTCTAAACACGAACTTTGTTAGTGTGAAAATAAGAGAAACTGATATTAGCTAAAGAGAATAAATAATTGAATGAAGCAAGTTTTTCTACTTGTGGTAACAGTGCTCAGGAAGGTGCCAGTGAGTGTGGAGGGGAGAGAAGGGAGACAAAGGATGGCAGACAGAAGTACATGAGAAGATGCAGAGACCAGCTGGAGTGAAATCTGACCAGTTTATATGAGAGGCTTCTGCTGGGCATTCCTCTTCTCATGTTGTGGGAGATAAGATAAGGCCTGCAGAACACAAATGGGTAATGAGGTCCTGGGGGGAGAGAAGTCTTACAACAGCCCAGCCTGTAGATTAAACACTAGAATGTAATATGGACAAGATCACAGAAATGGTAGTACCAGTAGCGACTTTTTGATTCCATAGGCATTATGCCCAAGGGCATAGAGATATATACACTGACATTGTAAAGACACACCACCAGAGTACAAATCCCAGGCTATACAACTTAGAGCTTATCTCAAGAAGAATTATAAATAAGTCAAGGTGAACCTAACAGTCAAAAAAAATTAGCATACTCAAATGTAAGAAAGGGAGGAGAAATGGTGGAACCATAGACAGAGCAGAAGTTTAGGAGCCAGAGAGATCTGGTTCTACCTACCACTTACCAGCTGGACAGGTTATCTGACTCCTGCAGCTCAATTTCAGAAGATGCCAGCAACTATCTTCCAATGTGGTTGTGAGAACCTAAGATAATGTGTAAACACCTGGCATATAGTAGATATGTACTAGGTTATTACTTTCACTACTCACTGTATGGGAAGAGATACAATATAACATCATAGTTAGGAGCACAGAATTTGGTTTAGACAAACCTAATAAATTCAAATCCTTACTGTCTCACTTACTAGCCATATAATCACAGGCATACAAGCCTCAACATGCCTTATATAATGAGGGCACCACCTGCCACATGGAATAGTTTTAAGGAATAAAACAGTGTATATATCTCTATGCCCTTGGGCATAATGCCTATGGAATCAAAAAGTCGCTACTGGTACTACCATTTTTGTGATCTTATCCATATTACATAACCTCTCTGAACAAGAACTTAGAACACTGACATTCCATCACCTGCCTCATACTCTTCATTCTCAGGACACAGTACATGGCACACAGTAAACATCTATTGCATGAACACTGGATTGTATTGAGAATCACAGATAATATGTATAATCTGTCTATCAGCATACAGTATATAAATGCTGGGAAAACAGAGCTACTCATCTTCCACCAGAATGTTGGTTCATCAAGAGTACACAACCTTGTTTTATTTGTCTTTCAGCCCCACTTGCTGGCAGACTGTCAGGGTTGTAGGAGAGTCTTAGCAACTGTTTGCTAAGTGGCACTCCCGCAGCCACCCCCACTACAAGGATAACTGTAGGAGCCCAGGCAATGTGAGGCTACAAAGCCAATTTAAAATTCTCCACCTACTTGATCCTCATAACAGTCATAGGGGACTGTTGTGCCGAGTGCCTGTCTCTCCTGATTTAAGGTTTCTACTTAGGTGATGCTTTGAATAAGTACCTAGTAATGACTCCAAATTTCTGTACCTGAAAGAGGGCCAAGGGTTCCCATAGGTGTGAGGCCACAAATATTGTGAATTATCACATCTAGCCCAAAATGTGACCTCAGCATACAACACATTTGTAGAGATTCAGCCATGTTAGTGGGTAGTCATAAAGGAAACCAGAAAGACCAGGTTACCAGTTACATAAACCTGTTCAAGTAAATGTGTCACCTACAAGAAAATAACAGGTCATGACACCAAATTTATTTATAATTAATATTCTCAGGGCTTTTGCAGTAGGGTAAGTAAAAAACACCATAAAAACAATGTAAAGCACCTAAAAGATCCTCCATGTTGCTCTTAAGAAACTCAGATCTACGATAATCAAAAACAATATTTTGTGCTGATTTAACTACGGCTTGATTACTTCAGATTTCAGTTGCGTGTACTTCTCTTGAAAATACTTTTTAGGGCCTTGATGGTAGCGTAGGGGTTATCACCACAGCCTGAGTTTGATCCCTGGTCAGGGAGCTGACCCACATGGCGCAGCAGACCTGTCCTTTCTCACCCGCTGCTCCCCTCAGCAGTGTACTTCAGTAGATCCTTCTGTTCCGCTCCCCACTGTCTCTGGTGAACCCTCTCACCCCTCAAACCACTGGCCTACACCCCAGTTCTTCTATGCATAAATTATCTTAAAAAAATATTTTCTTAAAGGATATTCTAGTATTTCACCAACAGATTACATTTGATTAAATTTCATTAAACATAATTTTCATTTTTATTTGAGTCTTTTTCGTTCAGTCATCCAAAGGTAACAATTATTTACACTTGGTATATTTCTTTTTGACACATAATGTTTACTAGTGTATTCCAAAACATGATACTTGATGCTTCAGAGTATTCTCTCAAGCAATAACATCCATTTCCACATTGGACATTCAGAGCATTTAGAAGAACTGTTTTCAAAGGAAGTTTTTTTTCCCATTATATTAAATATAAACGAATGGTTTTTTTCCCATTATATTAAATATAAACGTACATGAATGAATGACTCTTTGTAAGAGTTGTGCATTTACTCCATCAGTGGAACTAAGGCACTGTAGGCAAAGAAACCCAGCCAAAACCCACCAGAGTAATCTTCCAGGAATGGCAAGTGTAGTGGAAAGGGATTTTGTGAAGCCTGTTTCCAGTGAAGTGGGAAAATTTAGCAGAGAAGCAGAGATAGTGGGGATGTGGGTAGGCTACATGTGTATCTTTGGGGCTTGGGGAGAGAAAAGGAAGAAATAGCCAGCATTAAATTTCCAAAGCCTTGGTGACAATGGTCTTACAAGTAGAATAGTTCTGAGTCATTTTCTTTTTGATGGTGCTCAGTATATAGAACCTTTATGCCATAAGGACAGACAAAATGTTAACATTCATAGCAAAATGTAAGGAGCTTGAGGAAATTATGTGCTATAAAGAAAATCAAAATGACAGAGGCAAATATTGTATGTTTACATAAGCAGACTATTCAACAAAGCCAAAATACTTATTATAAAAACTAGTGGAAACTAACTGAAATTTCTGAGGCTAAGGGTGGAGGGAGGGGGGAGAAGGGGAAAAAGGGCAGCTGATTAATCAGTCATTTAAGAGCATTAAGATTAAACCTTCTATTTTAAGTTCTTTTAAACTAGTAGAATTCTGTTCTTGCTTTCTCTTAATTATACCAAGTTCATAATCAAGGGTCTTTTTGAAGCAAGGCAAATTTTAAATTTCTAGATCTAATCATTAAGAGAAGTTAGAGATATCTCTTAGGCATTTAAGTAAAAAAAATCTACCTAGTAAAATATTACATGCATCTCAAATTTTGAAAATAATGGTTAAATCCTCATTTCCCAGAACATCTAGTACCAATTAATCAAATTTTATCTTACCAAAAAAAAAAAAAACACCTCTTAAATCTGTATCATAAAGCTTCTATTCACTAAAAAAAAAAAAAAATCTTTCTATGGACCTGAAGTATGTTTTCATCTTTTTTTAAGATTTATTTATTTATGCATACAAGCTGGGGTACAGGCCAGAAGCGTGGGGCAGCGAGAGGGTTCACCAGAGACAGAGTGGGGAGCAGAACAGGCAGATCAGAAATACACTGCTGAGGGGAGCAGTGGGCGAGGCAGGAGAGGTCTGCCACACCATGTGGGACTTTCCCCAGCTGGGTGTTGCCGACAGCTCCACAGCGCAGCGCTCAACCGCTGCGCCACCAGGGAGGCCCAGTATGTTTTCATTTTTCTGCAGTGTTTAAACAAATCAAATCAAAGCCCAGTTATAATTTATTCTGGTAGATACTGGCTTGTACCTACTTTATGCCACCCACTGTGGCTGGTAATAAAAATGAATGAAACTCTGTCCCTCCCTTCAAGTTCCTCCCAACTTTATATTATCTACATCCAAAATAAGAACTATCAACTGATGACTCATGATCCTTGGAGACTATAAGAGCTTCTTTGCCATCAAAAATGAAGTGAGAGCAACGTCTTACGGAAGCACGTGATACATGTTATGAAATTCTAACAAAAGTTGAAACAAGATTTTCTAACAGGAAATTGATTGAACCAAATATCCAACTTCCAAAGTATTTCAGTTAATTGATTTTACATAAATTGCTTAAATACCTGCTTTTAAAAATACAAAGGTGGGCCTCCCTGGTGGTGATGCGGGTTAAGCACAGCACTGTGAAGCTATCCAGAGCCACTGCAGCATGAGTCCAATACCCGCCCAGGGAGCTTCCCACATGCTCAGCAGACCTCTCCTGTCTTGCCCGCTGCTCCCTTCAGCAGTGTATTTCCATCGATCTGCCTGTTCTGCTCCCCA
Source organism: Scalopus aquaticus (assembly GCA_004024925.1). Classification (NCBI taxonomy): domain Eukaryota; kingdom Metazoa; phylum Chordata; class Mammalia; order Eulipotyphla; family Talpidae; genus Scalopus; species Scalopus aquaticus. The sequence goes on from PVIJ01015320.1 coordinate 16,379, forward strand.
CTCTTCTCTGGTGAATCCTCTCAACGTCCCCCTCCTCTGGCCTACACCCCAGCTTGTATGCATAAATAAATCTTTAAAATAAAAATACAAAGGTAAAAATTCACACATTCCTATTTTTGAAGTATTATATACTCCAAATTAGAAAATGACATTTTATTCTTTGCTTATAGCCACCATGTCTTAGATTTCCCCCAAATCCTGAATCAAAATAGTCTCTCCCTTTGTCCCTATAAATAGAATCAGGCCTCCTGTGTGCTATATTCCAGCTATTACACCTCCATCCCAACAGTCTACAGATTCAGCTTTAATGTTTGCCTAGAAATTGTTCATCTGAAGCAGACACATCAGTTAGGTTTCTAAAGGAAATCATGTGGCTTGCAAAAATACATGAACCCTTATTTCCCTTATGGCAACAAATGTTAATGCTAAGAATTTGTTCTCTAACTTGATACCTAGGATTTCTAGTGAACTCCTTGTAAACCCTATGAGCTCTGCTCTGAACCCTCATTCAAAAATGGCCAGTTAAATTAGAGTATCTCATAAAATCTCAATCTAGAATACTCCAGTCTTGATTTGAGCCCAGAGGAATCCCAGCGACCTACAAGTGGTTATTTATAAGGAATCAGTTAATACTTTGTCTCAGGAATTCCTGGAGGCCGGGATAAGGATGATAACTCTTACAGTTCTAACGTTAGTGACTAGGAAATTTATGCAAAAGACAGAGAGCAAAAAATGTTTTAGGTAGAGGAGGAAATATGTGCAATGGCCCTGAGGCAGAAAACGAGTTTGTTGAGAACATTTTAATCGGCCAGTGTTGTTAGGCTATAGTGAGCAACAGAGGGAAATGTGATTGGAAGGATTAACAGGGGCAAGATCATGCAGACTTTAGGACTCTATTGAAAAAGAGTTAACCAAGGACTGCAATCCCACTTGTGATTTTTTTAAATGACACTGCTAGATTGGCAGAGATGCAAGAATAAAAGCAGGGAGATAAATAAGGAAGCCATTACATACATTTCAGTAAGAGATGGTGGTAGCTCAAGCACTGGGAATCGATGTTTTAGTTTTAAATGATATCTCAAAAGATGAGCGTGAGTCAACCAAAGAAGGGCACCGCAGACCACTGGAAACATGGACTGTGGCGCTATGTCCTGGGACTGTATTTCATTCTGACCGATTATTCGAAAACTATGTAGTAATCCAAGCAAGTATAGTGCCCTGAACTAAATCACTGGCAGTGGGGAGAAAGGCAGGACTGCATCCATGTGGTATTGTGATAAAAGCGACTAGCTTGATTAGAAGAGGGGAGGTGAGAAGGAAGAGGAACTTGGAGTAACTAGGTTTCTGGTTATGAGTGGGTAGATTATGGTGCCATTCACAAAAATAAGGAGAATCAGGGATATGGGAAGGATGAGTTCAGCTTTGTATATGCTGCCATACTAGAAAAGCCATATAGTAGGCAGCTGACTTCCTTGTAAGTCTCTATCTTACAAGGAAGCAGAGATGGACTTGTAGATTTAGAAATCACAGGGGACCACGCGATAGGAAAGACTGGTTGCTGAGCGAATACAAAATCACTTAGACCAGAGCCCTGGAATACACTAACACTGAACAGGCAAGAGTTAGCGCAGAATTTGAACACCATCATTTATGTTCTAAGATGGGTAATTCTACTGTAAAACATTGTCTAGCAGGTTGTAGGATGTTTGGCAGCATCCTGGGACTCTACTCACGAGATTCCTGATAGGACACCCAGTTGTGACTACCGAATATACCTTCAGGCACTGTCAAATGTCTGCTTCAGGGAGGGGTTGGGGTGAGGGGCGCATCACCTCTAGTTGAGTTAAAGAGGAGTTTCAGAACACTTTAACGAAATATTCTAAATGAGCTCCTCCATAGGATTCCTAAGAAATTTTCTATGCTATACTGCTTTAAGCCCTTGAAAGTACAAAAAAAAAAATAATTTGCAAGTGACATTCCACTATATCCCACGAGGCAATGGACTATTTTTATGTACTAGTTTGGATTAAGTCCATTGCTAGAAATTCCACTTTGGGTTTGAAGCTACAGAGGTAAAACATTTGTATTCAGAAGTGACATACACAAGAAAATTGTGATCCTGCCCTTCTCCACCCCCCATATAGGGTTAGGTATCACCATTCTACTTCATCCATCCATTCTACTTCTCCATCATGAGAATACCTAACATATTCCAAGAGTTTGTGATTCTCTGAGCGTGTCATACAGTTCTCATGAGGAGCAAGAACTATTATCTCATCAGTGAACAAACTGACACAGAGGGGTTAAGAAACATAACCAGTCTCAATGATCAAACTGAAATTGGAACCCGATTTTGGAGTCGCATTCCAAAGTCCATACTCTAAGCCAAACCACTTAACTGCTTTTCTGGATTGCCTCAATTAGGCTACACGTTCTGTGAGGAAGGTTCTGGCTCAACCTTTTCACCATTGTATTTCTTGCATTTGGCTCATGCTTAACAACAGTTCAGATTTACTTAAGTCTCAATTCAGACTTCTCTAACTTATCCCAGATCTGCATCGAGGTGTTTAACACACTAGGAACTTGCAGGTGACAAGTTAGGGCACCAATAGGAACCATTCCGACAGGAAATAAGCAGTCAGTGGGACACTGCATCACTAGAATTAACTTTGGAGTTTTGTTCCCAGAAATGAAGGCTCTACCCATCAGCCCTGCTTCACTCCATTAAAGCAAAGCTAACCTCTTCCTTGCCTCCTGAACAATCATATCCCAGTTTAAATTGAAGCATGGTGATAGGGAGGGAAAGTATGGAATGAAGTGTTTACAAGATTATCCAATTTGTAAACATTTTATAGGACAATGAACAGGGAGTTTCCAAACATCAGTGTTTTTTGTTTTTTTTTTTAACATTCTCTACCCTCTATTCAAAAATGCTTTAGAAAGCTGAATCTGTGCCACCTACTGGGTACACATCCCTCAGCATATTTTTCCTCATTAGCCAGCCTTGGTACCTTATTGATAAAGGGATATGCCCAGAAATATCTGTGCAGATGTTATGACTTCCCCGTAAAGGATAACAAGACTAAGCTGATGATGCCAAATACTGTAATAGACATTACTAATTGACTCTATTTTTCTAGACTGAGCTGTAGACTCAGAGTATTTTCAATTTTATACTTCAAGAAGTCAGCATCCCAAAAGAAAGTATTTTGCCATCCCTACCTAAAGCCACTGCCCAGTCATCTCTTGAGGGTGCTTGCGTAGAGGTATATTGTAGAAGTCTACAAATAGAAGGAAATACATGGATGTGCTTTAGTCTACTCTGTGTACACATTTGCACATCTAAGTGTTCTCAGAAGCCATGGAAGCTATCAAGAAATTTGAGAGTTGAGAATGTTCCCAACTCTGCATGGAAGCCACTTCAGAGAAAACATTCCATGTAAAGCTCCTACTCTATGGACCTCACATGTTCCCCAACCTCCCATCACATTGCCTTTCCTACCCAAGGCCCCGAAGAAAAGCTTGATATATCAATCGCACATTTCAATCAACTGTAACGTGATCTTGGGCTTTCAAGAAACAGCATTTTCTGATCATCTCCAGGGTGGCGGCTATTTATAGATGCCATTTAGCAACTGACAGCACTTTTGGAAGCTGGTCTTCAGTCTATGGCTTGCCATAATGACTTTTGAAAAGTTTTAATGTTTGGCTAGAAAACTCACTTTTGCTTTGTTCTTGCAGCTCCTTTGAAGATTATGAAACAGAGGAATCTGCTCCTCTCTCTGAATTTGGAAACAAAGGCAATAAAATAGTAACCTCAAGTCTTTCAGAGAAATGTGGAAAGCTACAGTCAGTGGATGAAGAGTAGCTACCACTGTCTACATGAAAGGGGGACATGTATTTTCAACGTTTTTCTTGTGAAGAGATGCTCTAGTTTGCTTTTTAAAGGCTTTGATTTCTGATTTCTGCAAGTGTGTATCTGCACTAGTAACTTTAAAATGTTTTTAAATGGGTTTGGATACCCTCAGTTTGGGAAACCCCTCCAATTTGCCTGAGACCTCTTACAGAGCTTTTCCTCTGAAGCAAATATGACATAACATTACCTACCAAAGTCTGCAAAGTAGCAGTACTCTTCGCCCTTGAATGTACCAAGGATCTCAAGGACAGCACCAAGCACAGTTCGCTGCATGAAAGCAGGAGTTGCCTCTATTGTCCACCATTCCCGAGGCCCTTCAAGGCTCCTATGGAGCCTAGAAGAAATAGTCACTTGCAGAAAATTTGACTAAAAAACTCTTGAACTTGAAAAACTAAGGGCCTCCGGAACTGACTTAGCCCTGGTAATAAAAGCACTGCCAAAACATCTCAGAGACTTAATTATATGTGTACTGGAGTTCAAAGATCTTGAACTTACTTGGTTTAATGTAATTTCACAATGACCTGCCGAACTGCTAGTCACTTTACATCCTCAGGTATTATAACCACTGGGCCTTCCAATCTTGCTGGCAAGCTCTGAATAATCCCTCCCTATCCTGACTGTGGGTCTTATATAAAACCTGAAGAAAGAACTTTTTAAAAATGAAGACAAGTTCAGAATTTTACTTGTACTTGAGGGGGGGAATGTCGTTTTAACTCGTTAAACATTGTAGAGAACCATTGCATGATTAATAATCTCTGAATTAGTTGATGTCCCATCCGCAATTCCTCTAAGAGGCCTACTTGAAGACTTAAATGATACATGAAAATTCCTACTAGATACTAAATATATTCATTACTTCATTTTGAAAAACTTATTAATACTCCATCCACCTCAGTATTTCTCACAAAGATGAAAGATTAACTGCCACCCATAAAAGAAAAATACTTCATTGTTTACTATAGTGGTTGATTTGTTCATTACAGAATTGTGTATTTTTCAGCAAGAGAATTCAGCCAATTCCTGCAATTTCCTTGAAGATCAAATTGGAAATGCACTACTAAAATAAAAAATTAAATTTCTGGTATTGCTAAGACCTCCGGCCCTGCTCCCCCCCAAGAAACATTTTAACATCTATCTCTGTCAAAGTCATCAACTTTTTCTCCGGATTTTTTTAAACCACAAATCCTGAATGTCAGAATAGCTTCCCATCCAACCTCATCTTGGTTCCCTTGCTGATATATCAAGTACATACATTAAAATGATCAAGGAGAATTTAGGAAATGCATCATCAACTGGCATAGTAATAGAATTAGCAAGCTTTCTTGTCAAAATCCTCAGGTTACCTGTTATTTTACCTTTGTAATAGGAACTGATCCTCCATTTAATGGTTTACACAAAGTGATTACCATAAAACTTAGTATCTAATGTTCACAAAGAACTAAAAGCTTAAAAGTGACAATGTTTAGGAAACATTACGTGCAATAGTGCAATAACCTAAACACGCTGGTAAGTTATTAAAAGTATTTACGTGATACATGAAATCCACTATCTGTACCGTACAGTCTTTACCAAGGAAGTTAGCAATTTTTTTTAATCTCAGATAAAAATGCTAACAAAGTAATTTTTTTCAGACATGATTTAAAGGTCTTATTATCCATAATTATCTAAGACTCAGCAAAAAGTAAAAATAAATTCAATTTTCCAACATACATTTTTTTAAATTATTTGGTTTTACCTTGTTTCTTTTACGTTACTCAGTATTTGGTTTCAAAAGTCTTATGAAAGTATAACTACTAATCATTCCATTTAAGGTAAGGCTGTTCTAATCTACGTGACCCCAAAGTTGTATTTTCAGACATAAGAATGTGTTTCACTGTAGAGATGAATGCAAGAAATGTGAATTCTAAGGAACTAGGATAGTATATATTCAACTTTCTGGTAAAGATCATGCTGAATATAATTATTCTGCCCAACTGGAAATTCACATTGTTAGGGTATACCAGGCTTATTGATTAAAGGGTTATCATGCATGATCTTAACACAGTTCAATGGAAAATGAGTTTCATAGCATAACTGTTAAACTAATAAAATTCTGTGTATTTTCTCTGCATCTTATCTATGTCATTGTGTACTGTTCAAAGTGGTGATGAAACTCTAGATTGGTGAAATGAGGTAAGTCATTTGCTCAACTTTTACAAGTGTTAGTGTGTTTGGGTGCCAAAAACCTGCATGATTTAACTTTTTGTTTTTCCTTTTTTGCAAAACTAAATAAAGTTGTCAAATATGAATTATGTTCACAAAGATAATCACTACATGGTTTTGGTTTTAACCACACTTGCATTTTTATGTTTAAGAGTAACACTGTACACAAGCTTGAGTTTCAAAAAGATAACTCATTCCATGGGAAAACTATAAAGATAGATATAATACCTGATACTGATAAGTATTTTCTTCTGGAAATGAGAAGGACCATTGTATTTGTGAGTTAGGGACCCAGAGAAACCAAGAGACTACCTTTATCTGTAATGTATTCTTTTAAAAGAATGTGTAATTAATTATCATCTGAATACCTAAAATTTTGTTTTTAAAAGAGAAGTTAAAGTACCATCCAAGTATTAGATAGTACTTTCTAAAGCATTTTATAATGTTACACCTATAGAGAACATTTTTTTCCTATTATGTAAACCTTTTCTTTAGCAGGGTCACAATAGTGTTGTATTAAGGAAAACAAGAACATGAAATGAAAGGACTTATTTATCCTGTGACCATACTATACACCCTCTGCATGAAAATGAAGCTAACTAAAAAGGTTAAGTTGTCAGGTATGAAAAAAAAACCTTTGATAATTGATAATTTATGTCAATAATGAAGATATATATTTAAAGCTGCTATTTTGGTGGTTTCAAATACTGAAGGAAATCCAGTTACTTCAGGAATAATTTCCCAATCAACCCTAGTTAGCCACTGGTCAGCATTCCTAAGTAACTCACAGTATACAGATAAAAAATCTAAAAAAAAGAAATCAAGGCACTGTAATTACTCTCCCCCAAGTATAAATAATGAAGGCCATTCAGAGCATGCTATCCCAAATTCCTCAGTATTCTACAACATCGAATTAGAAAACTAACATTTATTGATTGATTTAAGGTGTAATACAGGTTTCCAAAAGTGTGGCAGTGAGAATACCAGCATAAAAAAGAGAAACTTGTGCTAAAAACAACCTGAATTCATCATTGGCAATATTACATAATAATCAAGGCCCTCACATATTTTCATTTTGTCTATACTGCCAACCTCCCATGCATCAAAAACACAAAACTAAGATTATCAAATGTGGGAAGCAATAAGGTACTCCATGAATTTTAAGATCATAATATCAGGAAAATTTGGAAAATTTGCAAAATATATCCTAATCCATGTGTACAATCTCATTTCTAGTCATTTTCGCAGTGAGCATTAGTGAATAAAGAACAGGCTTACAAGTTTATATATAGCAGGGCATCTGGGATCAACACAAACTATTACAAACTTTAGGCAAATACATGTTTCATAAGACACTGCTAATACTTAGAATTCAATAAAATTCCAAAACTTGGAAAGCAAATAAAGACAAGACAACTAAGAAGCATTTTCCACCATTTACTCTTGTTATCAAAAATAGTTCAACTCTTCTTGCAAAACAAAAACAAAATAGTACATACTGGACACATACATCACATTTTTCTTCCTATGGCTTTAGCCCACCCCCACCCCACCAAGAGAGACATAAAAAAAAAAAAAAAGGCCCAACAACAACAACGAAAACAACTCTACCTGACCACATTCACAGAAAATGACACCAGGATACACTACAAAACAGAAGGAGGTGTCATCTGCTCTGTGTCCAAAGGTTTCTTCTCCATGTCTTGTACTAGGCGAGTAACCATCATTGAACATGCTGTGTGCCAAATCAAAACATAACGAACATATGTGAGATCTCATGAGAGATGGTGAACGTAGTAGAAATTGTAAATTTTCCAGCAGTATTTTTCTTTAAGCACTGTCAAAGCAGCAACTCTTCATTTAAGTCATAAGGTCATATCTTTACAACCTAGTCAGTCCTTGTTTTATTTGGGCTGTGCTCTTCTAAGCAACTGACCAGATTTCCCTTCCACAGAATGTGACTCACTTGTCTTCCCTATAGAAATTAAAGGGAAGTTTATTTAAACTGAAACATAGTTTGTGCTTTACATGCAAAAGAGCATTCTAAAGAAAATCCTCCTAGTTTCAAATCTACCTAATGCACAGGCTTCATTAAAAAAGGTATTACTAGGCCCCTATAAAGAAGCCTTCATAACAAATAGCACCCTAAAAAAAATAGGGGGAGCATATTCAAAATAAAGTCGGTGGCAAACTATTAAAGGAAACAGAACAATCAAAATGGCCAATAGCAATAAGTATTATGCATAAATCTGAATATGTCTGGGGGCATTATTCCAAAATTATTTTAAGTAAATCCCAATTTTTAAAAAAAATATATAATTTGTTAAAAAATTGTCATAGTCTATAGTCTAAATTCATTTACCTTCAGAATAAAACTGCTCTTCACTTACGTAATTAGAACATTGCTCAAAATGAAAGAAGGTATTTTCCCTAGAAATGAGTCAGACAACTAAAAAAGGACTCAAGTTTTTAGCATAGACAGCTAACATTTGCAGTCTGACAGATTTTCAGTTTGTTTATTTTTAAAAGACATTCTTCAACATTCTAATGAGGGGCAAATTTTCTTTCATAATACTGCTGATTTAAGAACTGCTACATACACCAGTAGCCAATTTTCATGATCAGAAATGGTATGTCAGCACAAAGGTTGAGCTGGACACATCAGCTTTTCAACAGGAGAAACATCAATGGCATCTGAAAGCAGCACTGAGTCTCCTGAACAAACTAATGGCTACTTTTTCACAAGAAATTAGCACAATCTTTATGGACTGACTAGATACCACTTCCTTACACTTAATCATAAACTTTGATTATGCACAAAGCATGACCATAAACAATGAGGTTAATGTTATTCTCCTTGCCAAAGTTCATTGTGTATAAATCAGTTGCATCAGCATTTGTTCTCAAACTATGAGGTTCTGTAAGAACTAAGGACATATAGTTGTAGGGTTACTCCTCCATTATCTGCAAACTATTTCCCCGACACTAACACATATAACTTAGCAATGAAAACACTTGATACAAGTGATCTATATGCAGGAGCTCCGGCAAGTTAAACCAACAAAACCATAGCTGCCGTAAAACTGTAGCTATTTCCCTACCAGAGGTAGGTTTAAAGACCCACTGATTTAACAGTCGAATCTCATGTCTATAGCTTCATCCAAACTTTTATCATCATGTGTACTGGCAGCTAAAAACGTCGTTACTGGGGACCCTGTGACATTAATTACACTGGTGCTGGTACTAGCATTGCGCACAGCAATGCTAGTCACATTAATGCCCAAAGTGAGCCTGGTCTGCTCCAAGGCCTTTTCTGGCACAGCAAATGCCTCCAGCTTCTTCTCCCCATTGGCCATATAGGAGTTTTGGCAGCCACGACATATACAATCTAAGCAGGCTTTGCGGTTAGAGTAGCAAGGGCAGCGTTGGCCGCGGCATGTAAGAACACTTGGATTTTGAGTAGCACGCCCACATTTACACCCTTTCTTTTCCTGGGGTTTTTTGTATACAGTCTTGGTAGGACTTCCTGGCATAAAATGATGACTAGGGATTTTTTCCTTTACTGTTTTGTCCTTTTTAAGAATACCTGGCTTGGTTTTAGAATGAGATTTCTTGGATCCATGTTCATGACTCTTTTTCATGCTTTTAGTAGATAAAAGTACAGTTTTGCTGATTTTGGGTGTTGTGCCTCCATTGGGAACAGTTGCTATAGGTTGAAGAGAAATTTTGCTTTCCCGTTTCACTGTCACAGGAGCAGATGCCCCTAATGTTGGGCCTCGGATAATGGTAGAAATCGGAAGTGGCTGAACTTTCTCACTGTCACTTTCTGATCTGGATCGTTTTCTGTTCAATTTTGCTACTTTCGGAGTTGCTGCTGTACATGATAACCCATGAAGTGCAGGAGTGGTGGACATAAAAACATTATGGCTAAGAGACTGGGAAGAAAGTTGCAGAAAAGGTCCGTTGGATACAGTGGCTTCCAAGTTGGGCTGCAAATTAGGGCAACAAACCTCTGTATTTGAAACAGTTTCTAAGCTGCGGAGGACTTCCTCAACACTCAGTAACAGAGAATCACCAGGTTTTATGTCTTCACTGAAACTGCAGATATCGATGCCTGTAGAACATAAGTCAGTGGCGACTGTGTCACAGACAGGTGGCAGGCTGTCAGAGAGATCCTCAGTTTTTATGTCAACAGTGTTACAAACATCAATTGTATTTGAATGTTCAGGTGAAGGAATATTTATACCAAATCTATCTATTGAAAGCCCATTATAAGTAGGCAACCCATTGATAACAGAACTGCCAATAGCAATGCTAAGGGTGCTTTCAGATATTGGAGATAAACTAGTTTGAGGATCAGTTGTGGGTTCTGAGGTCGAAGGTAAAGGGGAATGTGTTACACACAAAGTAAAGGATGAATCTGGGGGTTTTTCTGTCTCCTCACAAAACAATGATCCATCATTAAGCAAAGCCAAAATATCAGAAGAGCAGTCAACTGCTTCTATTATATCCCGTGCCAATGTAGTCTGTGTTATATATTCACATAGTTTTTTGTAGCAGTTCACTAGGATGCTTAACTGCTTGTTTTCCTCAAATTGCTCATAGTCTTTGCACCAGCTACAGGAAGGTTTCATCATCATTTTCTTGCCTTTACAAGTTTTGCAGACATAGTGTTGACAGGTGGAGTTGGTGGGTGCAATAGGATCTTGTAGCAAATGACCTATGAGGAAAAAAGGAGGAAAGCAAAGACTTTAGTAAAATAAATTATTATTTCATATACTGAAGTTAAAGATTAGAGTTTAAGTAATCTATTCAAATCGAGATGGGTTAAACTCACTAAACCAATAACAAAGTATCTTTTACAGGAAACAGACAAATTCTCAATAGCTCACTTCCCTTCAAGCACACAATCCTCCTTTTCCTTTATGTCAAAACAGAATCTTCCTTGATTCTGTGTTTCTCTCCCAAATATTATGTTCCTATTCTTTTTCTCTTTTCTAAAAGCTTAAAGAGATCATTATCAGTCACCAAAAGCACAAAGTAGGTTTAAAAACCTTGGAATCTCAACCTAAACATAACATGTTTCTACAACATACTAAAAACAAAATCATGCTGTTTATTTTATGCCGAATCACTGAGAAAAAAAATATGAGCAAAATAGACTCAGTCCCTGGCCTCACTTGGGCATTAGACTGAAGGCAATATCCAATCAGCATAAGGCATCTTCACAGGAAAAAAAAAATTCTAACCATTTTATTGTATATACTGATCATAAACTAAGGGGACAGAAAGTCAAAATAGTTATGATGAAAAAGAACGATCTTCATTTTACTAAAAGTACTACTAAAATTCTTCACCTATAGAAAAACAAAATGACAACAGAGAATAAATATGTTTAAATGTACCAAAACAAAAAAAGTAAGGCATTGGGCTCCATTTTTTGACAGAATACAAAATGACAATAGTCATAAACCACAAGTATAAAACCACAGGTATAAAAGTGAAAGTGGTCCTCCAACTTGACACAACTTCCAAAGTATAAATAGCCTACACTTGTAAAGCAGGAAGGGCGAAGCAACTGCATCAGTGTCTCCATATCCACCCTTACCTCCCCAAAAAGCAATTGTGCCTTAGTTCCCATTTCAACACAAATGGTTAGTAATTTACTCGGAGACCCTGTTTTCTCATACACATTACACTATTTATGACTCAACAGTGGAAAACAACAGCTATATCAAGTGAAATCAGCAAACCTTCTCCCTTAAAAATCAACTATACAACTGGAAATTCTGGACAAAAGGAGTTATTTTCATGACCAAAGACACAAAACCACCTGAGAAGCACTTATGTTTGAAAAACTGCTACATTTCAGATAAGGACAGAGAATATGTACTATTCCGGTCTGTGACTGGACAGTGCTCCCATACCTTCCAGATCCATCAATGTTTCCCTGGGGGGAAGCTGCTGTGGTCAGAGTGTTCATTCCACTTACAGTGGTAAATGATGCATATATGTCTAGAGGTGTTATCATTGGAAGCGACTTCTCAGATTGGCCAGCAGGAGAGGGCAACAACAGCTCAGTTCTCACTAGCCTGGGGTTACACAAACCAGGGGTTACACAAACCCGGTTAGACACAGAGGCCTCAAAATATCCACACACTTCTTGCCTATCTTGAGGCTTTTGAGCATGCACATAAGAGGTCAAAAGAAAATAAATCCAGGACTGACTTTAAAGTCTGAAATTTTAGTGTGCTCTCCTACCTATAAACACATCCACTGACAGGACTAAAGCCTGTTACTAGCTCAAAGTGTTCGAAGACAACCTCTGACCAATCATTGGAAACAAATACCTTCAATTCAAAGAATTTAAAGTGAAAGGGTGGAAAAAGGCATCAAAATAGACTTTAGACAACTATTATTAAAGACAAAGTAACCATTTCATAATGATGAAAACATCACTATTTCAAGAAAATGTAACAAGGCTACAAAACACATGAAGCAAAAAGAGGCTAAACAGAGAAAAAGGCAATTCAACAAATACAGCTGAAAAGTTCAATTTCCCACGCTCAATAACTAATAAAAACCAGACAGGAAGTAAACAAAATTTAACACATTTTAACAAAACTACCAACCAACTTAAACTTGACATGACAGAGCCATCCTAGCCCAATTACTGCAGAACACCTATCTTTTTATAACTCATATGGAGTACTTGCTAAGAAAAGACCGTATCTGTCTCCTACGACACTAAGTCTTGACAAACTTATAATTTAAATGATACAAATAATATCACCAACCACAACAGAAATTAGAAGTCCACAGAAATCAGAAAAATCCATGCTCTTATATTTTAAAATTAAACAACATAAACCTAAACATCCTTTAAGCCAAATCACGTAAGAAATTAGAAAACATGTACTGAATGAAATTTAAAACACAATGTGTAAATTTCGAAGATTTAGCAAAAGCCCTATTTAGAGGGAAATTTATAGCTTGTAGAATTTTGTATCAGAAAAAGTGCAAAGCCAATAACCTAAGTTTTCACTTTAACAGGAAAAAGAGGAAGAAGCTAAGTAGAAAAAAGGAAAATTAAGAGCAAAATAAGAGAATACAGAAAAACCATAGATTAAAAAAAGTAAGATTTCATTGTTTAAAAAGATCAAAGTATGACAAACATTAGCTAGAATAAGCAAGAAAAAGGAGAGAAGATACAAAAATCTGAAAACTGGGGATGATGTTCTGACATCACTAGTATCCTAATAAACTTAAAGCATTAAGCAAATCCATAAATAACTCTATGCCAACAGCTCAGATGAAATGTACATATTTCAAGAAATAACCAAAGTTGACATACTTTAAAACCTGAATGTGATTATAAACCTTCCTCATAAAAAAGCTCCAAGACAAAATGACTTCATTGGTAAATTCTAACATCAAAAAGTAGTAATATTCAAAAAACAAGGAGGAAAAACCTTGCCAATTCTTTTTGGGAAAATCAGTAACTACCCTGATACCAAAGCCAGGCATAAAGAAAACTATAGACCAAAAATCCTAAAACACAAACTCAAAACTCCATTTTTAAAAAATGTAGCAACAGTCACTCACAATAAAAAAAAAAAAAATTTAAGTCTCAACAAACTAAGATAGAAGAGAACGTTTTTTTATTAAAGATTTTATTTTTGTGTAGAAGAACTGGGGTGTAGGCAAGAGTTGGGGGGGGTTGGGGGATAAGATGATTCACCAGAGACAGAGTGGGAAGTAGAGCAAGTGGATTTACTGAAATATACCGCTAAAGGGAGTAGCAGGGGAGACAGGTGAGGTCTGCTCTGCCATATATGGGTTAGCTCCAGGGCCCGGGACCAAAGTCAGACCACAGCAGAAACAGCACTGAGACCACTGAGGCCACCAGGGAGGCCCAAAAATGGAAAAGAGCTTCTTTAAACATAACGCAGGCATCTATGAAAAATCCACAGTCAACATGACATCAAATGCATATTCCACAAAAGGGAAAAAACAAATAATGGTGAAACACTGAGTCCTTTTTTTCCCCACAAATATCAAAAACAAGGAAAAGAAGCTTGCTTCTGCCACATTATATTTCAGAGCTTCTATCTAGTGCAGTAAGGTTAAAAAAAAAATTAATCCACCCTGAAAAGAAGTAAAACTTAGTAACAGATTACACAATCCTGGTGTATAGAAAATCCCAAAATATTGACACACAAAACTACTAGAATCAATAAACAAATTCAGCAAGGTTGCAGAAACAAACTACACTAAAAAAATCAATTGTGCTTTGTGTTTTTATAATGGGTTGTCAGGGAAGTCATGACTCATGTTCTTGTTTTTCAAAGAAAAAATATGACTTTTCCAACAAACCAATACACTAGCAATGAACAATTGGAAGCAAAAGTTTAAAACAATTTCATTCATGTTATCAATAAAATTTATATTTAAAATATAAGAATTTTATTAAATTAGAAGACTTCTACTATAGAATCTGAAAGAAATCTAAATAAATATAGGCACATTTCATGTTCATGGATGTGAAGAATCAATATTGTCAAGAAAGCAATTTCTGGGCCTCCCTGGTGGTGCAAAGGGTTAAGTCTCAGCACTTTGAAGCTGTCCTCTACCATAGCAGCAGTTTGAGTTTGAGTTAGATCCCAGGCCAGGGAGATTCCCACATGGCGCAGCAGACCTCTCCTGCCTCGCCCGCTTCTCCCCTCAGCAGTGTACTTCTGATCTGCCTGTTCTGCTCCCCACTCTGTCTCTGGTGAACCCTCTCACCACCCCACACCTCTGGCCTACACCCCTGTTCTTGTGTGCATAAATAAATCTTTAAAAAAAAAAAAAGGAGTCTCTCCCAAATTAATCTCTAAAATCAATGCAATACGTATGGGAATAGCAAATGGATTTTTTTAAAGAAATTGACAGATTGATGCTAATATTTATATGGGATTACTAACGCCAACGATGGCCAAAACCATTTTGAATAAAAAAAAAGAAAGTTGAAGGAATTACACTACCAAATTTCAAAAACTTCTACAAACTCAGAGTGATAATGCAAAAAAAATAGGCATAATGACGTATAGAACAGAATCCATAAAGAAATTCTTACATTCATGATCAACAGATTTGTGTGAAGAGTGCGCAGACAATTCAACAGAGAGAAGTATTTTCAACACACTGTGGGAAAATTCAAATTCAAATACCATAAAAAAATTTAGACCCTTATACTTCACAACATACACAAATTTTAATTTAAACTAGATCACAGACACCTAAATGTAAGAGGTGAAATTCCAGTAAGGGAAAATTCTAGAACACCAGAGAAAATCATGAGTTAGGGTTGGGCAAAGTGTTAGACATGACATCAAATGCACAATCCACAAAAAGGAAAAATAATTTCCAAAAATTTTAAAACCTGTGTTTCAAAGGCACCATATTAAGAAAATGAAAAGATAATCCATAAATGAGAAAAAATATCTACAAATCATGTATCTGAAATAAAGGTCAAAATGATTTGCATGCAAATTGTACAAAGTAAATGATAGGTAACTAAGGTTTACCTCTATTACCATCACTGAGCTTTTCACCAGTCATGTCAATCAAATCTCTTCTGAATGACCAAGCACCTAAAAGGATTTTAAGGACACCTGCCTTTGTATTACTGAGAAGTGAATATAGGCCAGAAAACACATCACTGATTCATGACTCCACCATCATTGAGTTCTTAAGAACCTAGCCTCATATTACCATTCCCCAACACAAATATTTGAAATTTTAATCTATCATTAAAGATGTCACCAGGAAAACTTGCTTTATGCATTCAGTTAACCACCTAATTACCGAAAGTTTCCCAGAGAGTTCAATTATACCTCACAACAAAATGTTATAAGGAACAAACAAAAAGAACTTCTTAGAACTGGGTGTTATTTTACCTACAAATGTATCTAAGAAAGCCCCCCTCCCCTCCTCAAAACTGAGAAACAGCAGATACTTTTAAAATTGTAACGATTCCTCTTTTGCTAGAAAAAGTAGATAACGAATCTGTGTCAAGGGGAAGCGTGTATTTGTGTAGAAGTATTTGTGTAGAAGTTTTTTTAAAAGATTTATTTGTGCATACAAAAGCTGGGGTGTAGGCCAGAGATATTGGGGGGTGGGGCAGAGTGAGAAGATTCACCAGAGACACAGTGGGGAGCAGAACAGGTGGACTGACTGAAATACACTGCTGAGTGGAGCAGCAGGCCAGACAGAAGAGGCCTCTGCTGCGCCATGTGGGAAGTTCCCCTGGCCAGGGATAGAACTCTTGCTGCAGTGGCTGCTGATAGCTTCCTAGTGCTGAGACTTAACCCCGTGCACCACCAGGGAGGTCACAAAAGTTTAATTTATTTAGCTTAGATCCTTCAGATTTTAAAAGTAGTTCATGACAAAAAATTTCTTCATTGCATTAGTCTGTAACATATTACAGGAATTACCTTTCATAGCATAATACAAATTGTCTTAGAAGTAAATTTGATGCTATATCCCACTTAAACAGTATTAAATGATCAATACTGACTCTAAAAAGCCTAAAAAATATTCATTTTTGCTCCTCACTTTAAATGTCACAAATTCCTAGTTTACTTTCTTTCTTAATTTTTCTGATCCCCAAACCAGTCAATTATAATTGAGAGTAAGATAATAGTTTTAGATTATACCACAATGGTAATTTTGGGAGTTTCTGTAACACGTAATTGTTAATAATTAACTGTTAATAATTTAGATATTTCACATCAGATTTTTTAAAGCACTAATTTTCTGGAACTTACAGAAAATTTCAAGCAGAACAAATTAGAAATTAGCATAATCCATATATCACCCAACTCCAACAATGATCAAGATCATGCCACATTTGCTTTATGTATCAATCTTTCGTTCTTATTATTCCAAAGCAAATCTATTGATACATGCACATACCTCTTTTTACATCAGCTAAATCACTACATAGTACATTTTCTTATGCAACTTAAATGCCATTATCACACCAAATATATAAACAATTTTAAGATTTAGATTTAACATGAGAAAAGAACTGATGAAATATTAGAAAGCATCTTTGGAAACTAGAACATTAAACAAGGAATCCATAAGACGATTCAAATAAATCATGGATATGTGGGATATACAAAAAGTATCTGGAAAGGAAAATAAAAATTCAATCGTTGTATTAATCAATTTTGGTAATATAATTAAAGAGAAAAATGAAAACAGTATAGAAAACACAGCTGTAAAATACTGGGTTGTCAGAAAAGTCATGGCACACTTTTGCTTGAAAAACAGAAAAAATACACCATGACTTCTGACAACCCGATATATGGCATCCTACAAAAGACAGTAAGCAGACTGCTTTTGCTGATAATGCAAACAACATGGAACAGAAGAGATAACATAAAAGATCCATTCTAAAAATACTAACTCAATAAAACATGCTTTCCATCACAGCCTTAATTTGCTTCCCAATAAACAGACCCACATTAAAAAGTTAGAAAATAAAAAGCTACCAGCAACTCACATTAAAGATCTACGATAACGATGAAAAAAAATAAGTCAGAAAACTTCACCTGTTTAAATGGACTACATTCCATGCGATTTTTCTCTTTCACCACTAAAGCCTAAAAAATTTTTTTTAAAGGTACTTACTGGTTATCTTAAAAATTTTACTCCCAAAAAGCAGAGTTCTTTACTATCAACTTCTCTAGATTCACATAAGTAACTGAGTGTTCTAAACTCAATTTCCTAAGCAATCACTACTGAATAAGATAATGTACCATTCATCAGTTACTCCTTTCTAAATAGCACAAATAACTTAACTGGCCATCTAAGTAGATCTATAGTCAACATATGCAGAAACAAAATGCAGAGGAATGAGATGGGTGGAGTAGCTGGAGGTAGCTGTACTAACTACAAAAAGAATTCTGTTTCAAGCCAGATCATGTTGCTCTAAAGCTCTTGAATCCAAAATAGGATGGTGGCTTAAGAAATGACAAAACATTTGACTGAATGGTGAAAGTGTCACACTTGATTTTTGGACAGACACTCTTAAATATGGCAGGTAGAAAATCTCAAATAATTTGTTCAGGTATATAGTGTTGTCTGCTAGGCATACCTTTCCTGCACCAGGAAGACTTTTTTTTTAAAAGATTTATCTATCTATGCATACAAGCTGGGGTGCAGGCCAGAGGTGTGGGGGGGCTGAGAGGATTCACCAGACAGAGTGGGGAGCAGAACAGGCAGATGGACTGAAGTACACTGTCGAAGGGAGCAGCAGGCGAGGCAGGAGAGGTCTGCTGCGGCATGTGGGATTCTCCCTGGTCAAGGATCAAACTCGTGCTGCAGTGGCCTCTGGCTAGCTTTATAGTGTTGCCCTTAACCCGTTGTGTCACCAGGGAGGCCCAAGACAAGACTTTTCTTAATACTCAATCTAACATTTGTTTCAAACATTCTTCATATATTTCCATGCTCTATGGTAAGGCCAAACAAGGGTACGGAGGAACTCCATATTTAAATTTTCTCAAATTAAGTCAATAAAAGAATGTGAATCTGATCTCAAAGAGCAGAAGGGGATATGGATACAACCTTAATTTACAAAAATGAGATGGCAGAAACACTGATTGAAACACAAGAGTGACAGACTCTTGTTCGACATATCTGGGAAAGTATCCTTTTTTTTTGGCCTCATCCCAAAATATGTCACAATGATGTAACTTTTTCTGTATGTTTGGCAGTATATAATTAATAATTTTCTTTCATTAACGCCTGATTCTTTCAACATTTATCTAGACAATTCTCAAACACATGAAACACGTTAAACTCTTTAAAGTTTAGCAAATCTGTTACAAACCAGTTACAAAACAAAAGAAATTTTAAAGTTCGTTAGTGTTAGAAGTCAGGTTCCTAAGCACTTAGTCTTGGGAGAGAGGTTAGGTTCGTTGGGAGTGCTTTTAGGATTACCCACTAGTATGGGTCAGAGAAAGAAGAAAGTAGACCAGGATACAATCACAAGGCTCAGATGAACCCACAGGGAACTCTGAAGTTTCGATGGTTCTTCAAGGTCATTCTGTGTCAGGAGGTAAGGAAGCTAGCTAGGTCTTTAGTAGACGAATCTTTGTACCTAAGCTATTTCCAGGAAAGAGATGTGAGTCTAAGTGAGTGGCTCTCTTTGGCCAATGGCAATTCCCAGGGAAGTCAGATAGTCCATAGCACATTTCCAGTACCTAAGGGAATGAGTCCTTCAGTCCTGTAGTGGGGATCTGTATAGTGTACACATGGCATCCACTACAATTAGTAATTCAGTAACTGTCCAAATCTAGTAAATTTTAATAAAAAATATGTAATAAGTGATAGGTCTTTAAAAGTGAGATGGTCTTCCCATTTCTTAATTCTATAAATATCTAGGTTCTTTGCAGGTCTAAAATTTGATGATTCAAAGACTTCATGACCAAATCTATCAAGTGTGTATATGTCACAAGTCTTGTATTTGGATTATCACTAACTGTTGTTAACAGGTATATGAATGAGTTTTTTTGTATGTTGAAATTTTCTGTTACAAAATAAAATCCAATAAAAGTTTGCATAAGCAGGACGGTGGCCATGGAAGTCGGAATCCGCTAGGAGTGTGTAACAACTCACCTGCCGAATCAACCAGCCCTGAAAATGGATGGCGCTGAAGCGTCGGGCCCGGGACCGTCACCGGCAGTTGGAAGCACGCACGCAGAGAGAGGGAACGGGAGCCCCGAGGGCGGGGTTTTTTCCTTCCCCGCCCCCCGCACAACAAACCTCAACAGATACACTAAGATCAAAATCATACCAGCCTTCTTCTCCGATCATAAAGGAGTCAAACTGGAAATAAAACATAAAATGGAAAAAGGGAACCTCCGTACCTCATGGAGGCTGAAATCCACATTACTGGAAAACCAATGGATCAACGAAGAGATCAAAGAAGAAATTAAAAATTATCTAGAACTGAATGACAATGAGGACATAACTTTCCAGAACGTCTGGGACACAGCAAAAGCAGTAATAAGAGGAAAATATATAGCATTACAAACTCACATCAAGAAACAAGAAACAACCCAAAGAAACAATTTAATCTCACATCTCAAAGAACTAGAAAATGAACAATAAAAAACCCCAAAAGAAAGTTTAAGAAAGGAAATAATAAAAATCAAAGCAGAACTAAATGAAATGGAAATAAAAAAACAATCCAGAAAATTAACGAGACCAAAAGCTGGTTCTTTGAAAAAATAAACAAAATAGACAAACCACTAGCCAGGCTTACAAAGAAAAAACGAGAGAAAACACAAATAAATAGGATCATAAATGAAAAAGGAGAAATCAC
>PVIJ01015321.1:0-36941 GCA_004024925.1 Scalopus aquaticus
GAAGGGAGGATAAGGGCACAAAATGGAATAGAAAAGAATACAAGGGACCATGGAGATGGATCACCGGTGAATTGGTGGTGGGCTACCCAAGGGGAATACAAAATGTAAAAGACATAAATAACAATTAAAACACACACACACACACACACACACACACAAAAAAAAAAAAACAAATGTCACTTTTAGACACATTTTACTTGTTCTTGAATGTGTTCCTACAAAAATGTATTCCACAAGTTAGTTAGCCGTTGATTGAATCAAAGATGATGTCAGCTGGGAAAAACTTTGGTATTACAGCGAGACAGTGCAGCCCTCTGCCCTCCCTCACTCTGCTTTGTGCATGACAACATCCAGAGAAAGAGTGACTTGCTTAAGTTCTCCTACACCTGAAATGGCCACTTTCAGGTTCTTGGGCATTTGCATTACTTAATTCTTAGTATCAATAGTTTTATCACAAATTAATTTATTTTACTCACTGAAATAAGTTTAGGCATTAACTGATCTTCCCAACAAGTTGTTAGACAAATAAATAGCAGGTATAATTTCACTTTTAAAGTTGGGAGAGAAAAGAGGACATGGAAGCATTTCATACTCACACCATCTCATTTATTCTTCACAAATCCACGTAAGGTAAAGATTATCCATTCCATTTGATAGAGGAGGAAAGTGGCTCAGAGAAGTTTAGAAACATACCCAAGGCCACCATCTATCTAAATAGAAGGCCAGGATTTAAACCCAGATCTAATTCCAGAAACCATGCTCTGATCAGTCCAAGATGTTTCTGTTTAAATTACTTACCCAAAATTACATGACGGGAGAATAATAGAATTGGACACAAAACTTAGGGCAAATGCACTGGACTGTTTTAATAGAATTCTTGCAATAAAGTTCAATAGTACAATTCCTCACACCAACCAACAATAACTTAATTTTTTTGTTCCTCTCTGTTATTGCTAGTCCTGATTTATTACACACAATCTTAACTAAATTACAGGTCTGATTTTTCTTGAGATCTATAACCCCCTGAGAAGGTCAGGTCATAAATCACCAAGGAAATAGAATTTAAGGCAATCCCAGCAAAGAACACCATTCCAAAGTGACTTTCGACACAGATACATACCATTGGACTGGTTAGCTGGTTTCTGTGTGTTCATGAATTATTTTGAATGAGGCATGAAGAGAGAACATGGACTCAGAATCCTCACGGTGGCTCCAGGCTTCAAATGTACTATTCTTAGTGCTCTGTAACTTGTCTTTCCTCACTTCTCAACTCTAATTTAAGATATCTTTTCCAAAACAGAGGAGAAAGAGAAAGAAGAAAAACAAGAGTACATATACTCTCATGATTTGATTATCAGGCTATATAAGGTTGATATTTCATTGACAAGTCTAGGGACAAAAATTTTGATGTATTTTAAAATTCAGTTTTGGTTAGTCAACTCAGGTCTCAGTAGACTCAAGTAACACTAAGTTCTTAAACAGTCCTCAGTAGAGGGAGCAATGGGAAATAAACCTCTTTCCTAACCAGATTCCTCTTTGTTTTTGACTGGAGAATGGAGGCAATTTCTACTCTGATGATCCCCAGTGTTTTGGAAAAGTACTGAGGCAAGTATGAACTGGCCTGGGGCAAGTTTGGAGCAGTCCTCAAAAGATCACAAGGGCCAGAGAGGCTCCTGAGGCCTCATTGAGTAAACACTCATTGAGTAAACACTCAAGGCCTAAAGGCCACCATTTTGTTTGTGGGTACAAGGCGATCATGTGTAACTAGGGGTAGTGGAAAGGAAAATAAATCCAGAGGATTGCACAAGTACAACTTATTACTTTCTGCTGGCAAGTTCATGGAGTTTGAAACACCATATCGATTGGTGTTCACTCACCAGATCCTGGTAGGGAAGAAAGGAAGTAGTCAAGGCTTCATGCAGGCATAACCATGACAGTCATCTCATAAAAATCCCAGCTGTTCTGACACAATAGAAGGGAAGTTCTTATTCTTGTGTGTTTGCATATTCTGTGCAGTGGATGAGGCTTCACCCACCCTCACCCTCCACATGTCCTTTGGTGTTGAGTGACCCAAAGGCCCGGTCACCACCCTTGCCTCATTCTGAAATGACTAGACTTCCACAGCCAGGTGGCCTCAGGACTGCTGTCAGAGAGTATCCTGAGTGGAGTCAGAGGTCTCAAATACTTAATACTCTGTTTTTGGTTTATTTTTAGGGTAAACATACTTGTTTTAGGGTAAAGGAAAATAATAACCAATTGATATTTCATTGGCCCCAAAAGGGCAAGTTCTGAAAATTGCATGTAACACAAAGAATCGAGGCTAGAAGAAAAGATCAACTTGCAGAACTATAATGACAATATAATCTATGCACCTAAAAAAAATTATGATATTCAATCACAGAGTTTGAGGAGTGTGAAACCTACCAAGTTATTCTCACCATAGGTTAGTTTTCTTAATCATAACATTTCAAAGTAAACAGCTTTCTTATTTACTACTGTCTGAGATATCAAAAGTGTCTCTTTGTCTCTCTCCCCCTCCCCTCTTTCCCGCTCCCATTTTTGTCACAGTTTATATCCAGCATGGCCTTACTGACATGATTCCTTCTTCTGACTCTCCACTGTCATAGTGCTAGTTCATAATCTCAACATTAATATTAAATAATAGTACTATATGTGGTCATTATTTATTTATTTGTATGGACTATTACCCTGCTGAGAATTTTATAGACCTTACTATCCTCAGTAGCAAGTAAATAAGGTTAACAGCAAGTGCTTAGTATGTGTGATCATTAATTTTATGCCAACTTGACTGGGCCATGGGAGACATAGATATCTGATTAGATATTTTTTTCTCTGTATATCTGGGAGAGTTTTTCTAGAAGAGGATAGCTTTGCACTGGTGGGCAGGGCAAAGTAGATTTTCTTCCCCTACGTGGGTGGGCATCAGCTAATCCATCAGAGGCTTAAATAGAACAAAAAGGCAGAGGATATTTGAATTTGCTCTCTGCCAGTCTGAACTGGGACATCCATCTTTCCTGGCCCTTCAGGACTTCAGATCTCTACCACTGGTCTTCCTGGGTCCTTGATGGCACACAGCACACTAGGGACTTCTTAGTCTCCATAACCACATGAGCCAGTACCTTTAATAAATGCCTTTCTAGTTCTGCTGTGTTGTTCTGTGTTTCTGGAGAGCCCTGACTAATACACTATGTATCACACAATAGTCTAATTATTTCATATAATTTGACTCATTAATCTTTGATTCTATATGGTAGATTTTAAAGTTATTTAAATTTACTTTATGCCCACTTTACAGATGACGTGCAGATACTATATGACAGGCTCAGAAATTCAACAACTTAGCTCACGTTTTGCATGCATTTTCAAAAGGATGACGGTTTCCTTTCTTGCCAGTCCATTCTTAGTAATATTACAATTACCATTTCCTTTTCCTTCAATCTTTCTATGGTTTACAACTACCTTTGGTGTGGCTTTCAGATTACAGAGCATGGCATTGGAGGTCCATCAACCTCCAATTTGGGTACCCATCAATTTCTACAGTTCACTCTGGGCTGTAAGCACCTTATATGACATCTTATTCTTTGGTGCCCATGGTTATGTGCATGGGCTGTTTGGAGCACTTCTCCTACCCCTACCCACCATTAGTATTTATTCCTAAGCCCCCATTTCTCACCTGAATTACTGTGGCCATCTTCCAACTGGTCTTTCTCCCCTTCCTCCCCATTAATTTTCTCCTTGGTAGCCAGAGTAATCTTCCTAAAATGCAAAGCTGAACATGTCATGCCCATGTTAAGGCCTCTCAATAATTTCCATTGCCAGAGGAATAAAATCCAAATTCCTTGAAAGGACCCTTCATGACCTCGTCCCATTTTATCCTTCCAGTAACATCTTTCACTCCCTTCCTAGAGGGTCCCTTCTTTCTGAGGCCTTTGCTCAGTAATGTCTCTTTGCCCTGAATATTCTGCCACAGTCCTCATCTAGTTCAACCTTTAGGTCTTCAGATGGGATGTGATCTCCTCTACCATACCATCCTCAACTCTTGCCCCTACCCAGCGTCTTCCAGGTTGGAAGTGCACAGTGCACCAGGGCGCCACAGCACACTCATGCTAACTACTCATTTTTTGCTCGTCTATGGGATAGTCATGATCTAGTTCTTGTCTGCTACTAGCTATGGACTATGCATTCCCTAGTAGGCAAGGCTGTCATCTTATTCATTGTTGTTGTCCCAATGTCTGATACTTAATAGGAATTCAATAAATATCTGGAAAAGAAGGAGAATAAATGAAGAAATGAATGAATATCTGGAATGCTTGCCCTGTTTTCACTTCCTGATGAAATCCCTGCTTTGCTCCTGTGACTTTCTGGTGTCCCTTTTCCTGGTACCTGGGCAACTTGTCTCAAGAACATTATCTTCCCTCTTGACCTTCTCTCCACAGACCCCTTCACAATGGGTCTTCAGTCCAAGGCATACTTACGCACTTAGACGGCAAAGTGCTTTTCCCACCATGTTAATATTCATTGCTCAGCCACAACTATACGTAACAGGTGGCAAGTACTCAGGGGGCTAACCCTTGATGTCACTGAAAACATTGGTCTGAGTTTAACCATTCAAGGAGCTACCTCCTCAAAAAGAACCAGTTGCCTCTGCACCTTGATTCTGTGTTTAGTCCAGTCCTTTGGTACAGCTGGGACACCCCCCTTGCCCTTTCTCCACCCAAATGCCAACATGGATGCTTATCTTCCTTCCATCCACTCTTTTATGAAACTACTTCTCTGCTTGAAAAATTCCCCTCAGTAGATGCATTTTATGATTTCTGTTTCTGGGAGTTCTTCAATTCTCATTAGTTAACCTGGTTTTTCTTCACAACTTAGTTTAAGTAGCTTCTTTCTCTTTATCATTCCTAGTCTACTCTTCCAGGTCTGCTGCAAATGGCCCCAAAATATCTCAGTCTATTTTTCCATTGTATTACTTCAAAAAGCATTTACAGAAGGGCCATATTTATTAGACACTGGGGATAAAGATAAATAATAAATGGTGACTGCCCTCAAAAAAAGTTATCTGTGACATGTAAAACAAATAATTAAACACAGAGAAGTTACATGATAATGGATGTATGTTCTGGACTTTCTCAGTTTGGATTCTTCCAAGGAGTAGATCTTGCAATAAGGATTTGGTTGCCATTCATTTATCTGAGTGGTGATCCAAGGAGGCACAAGGAAGAAGTGAGAGAGTGAAACAGAGGAGGAAAAGTCAACCAAGAGTTTACTAATAAGTGAGTAAAGATGGTAGACAACAGAGGCTCAGACCTACTTAGGAACCCTGAGACCTATTGGAAAACATCTTTTAGAATCATCCCATTATAAACGAAAGTGCTGTCTTAGCAAGGTCTTAAAGGCGTGAAGTTCTCCAAGTGGCTACGTGAGTTAAGCGTTTCAGACTGAGAAGACATTATGCATGAGGGCTTGGTGATGTGATGTGGAATATCTGGGAACATACAACTCAAGGAATGGTGGGCAAGAGATACAGGGCAAGGTAAGAGTTGACAGATTTAATGAACAATCACATTACATCTTTTCAAAGTCAAGAGACAAAAATCCACCCAAAAAACATTGAAAGGATTTTGTCAGTATGGGCCACATGACATGGTTGTAGACTGCAGAGATAATTGTATGGACAGGCAAGGAAGTCCAACCACAGATCTAGGATATCCTCCGGATTTATGGAACATAATTTAAAGCCTCTACACATTTCAGCTTCTGGCATCTTGTTTTCCTTTAGTTTGTTTACTCACTTTGATGGAGGGAGAGATTTTCTTTTCCTGAACTTCTCAATTTTACTGTAGTCATTAGCAAAGTCATGTGGAATAAAGATCTCAAGGAAAATGTGGCATTTTCAACTCTTATGAGGAAGTGTAATCTGGGGCTCAAGGACACCCGAGCCTGTGTTATTGACAGAAGAAACATGATCCTCGAAGGGGAAAACAAAACAATATGGATCAGGATATCCTTACTTTAAATATATACCACTGTGTTTAAATAAAGAGCCCAGAAATATCTACTGTGGGGAAAACACAATTAACAAATTATGATGATCTAGTCTACCTATGCTTTCCAGCCCCTTTTAAGGTGTTCGACTTTCTGAGTAGTTCACATAAGCAAGGCTTTTGCTGGGCTCTTTGAGTTACCACTAATACTTAGCAGCAGTCTTTGACGATATTCGTTGTCCATTATATTGTGTTTTACTTCATTGGCAAAAAAGTAATGAGAAAGAGAATGCCAATGACATCAACAAAGGTTATTTTGAGGATTGTTCTTGTTTATTTTCCTTTAAAAGAAAAAAAAAAGGCAGCTGGGGGCAGGGAAGGGAAAGGAGGGTGAGAGTATTTAAAAATTAATTATAGCATAAAAATCATCCAAGAGCTCTGTTCCGGCATCTGTCAATGTCCCAGCTTTGTCCTTATGCATGAGTCAGAGTCACCCAGGGGTCAAGCTTGTGAATACCAAGAAGCATTATTACATTTGGTTGTTTCTGTGGAATTTTGGAATGTGGTTAGTGTCAATCCCACCCTATTACACAGGGCAGGGTTTCTTAATCTCAGCACTTCTGACATTTGGGGCTCGGTAATTCTTCATTGCGGGTGTTTGTCCTCACACTCTAGGATGATTAGCAGCACCCCTGCCCTCCACCAGAGAGATGCCAGTAGAAACCCCTCTCCCAAGAAGTGACAAACAAACCTCCAGACACTGCCAAGTGTCCCCTGGAGGCTAAATCACCTCTGTTTGAGAACCACTGACATAGGGTCAGAAAAACACAGCAATGGAAGCAAACTTACTCCACAAAGCCCCTCTAAGTGGGTTGTTTCCATTCCCCCCCCACCCCCAAATAATAAAAGAAAGAGGTCTTCATCTTTTCTCCCTTAGTTCTACAGTTGCTTTTATAACTTGTAGTATCTTTTTACTGCCTGAAAATACATATTCCCCTATAACACTTTGTCTTTATTTGATTTTTTTCAGGCTTCTCAGGTAGACCATGGCTGCCAAACAAAACCCAAACCCTGTGACTTGGAAACAACCAGTGAACTGATAAATATTTTCAAAAACTAAAAG
The DNA here is from genome assembly GCA_004024925.1 of Scalopus aquaticus. NCBI lineage: Eukaryota > Metazoa > Chordata > Mammalia > Eulipotyphla > Talpidae > Scalopus > Scalopus aquaticus. Next base: position 7,129 of record PVIJ01015321.1, read on the forward strand.
AGAAAAAAGAATTGTTTTGCTGAAAATGCTTTGTTGTAAATAACGTCATTTTTAATTTTCATAAAAATAATCATCAAAGATATAATCTCCTCGAAGGTAGGAACTATGTTTTATACCTGAGTGTAACTGCATAATTGTTCACAATGCTTGGTACATTAAGTAGATGCTCAATAAATGTATAGCAATTAGCTGTCTGATTAAGACTGATCAATTAGCAGTTAAATTTCTAGCAGCCTCAGTCATAGGGAACCTAGAAACAAGCAAACAAATGCTTAGGTAGGTATCTTTATTCTAGTGAGTCACTAGGGAAAACTAAAGATCACAAAATCCACATGCTGTTCTCAGCATCTGCTCAGTAAACATCATTGAGTGCTTGGCGAAGTGGGGCAGACACTCAGAGTGAAAAATACGCAGTCCCTGTTGGTGAGGTACTAGAAGTCACTTGAAGATATATGTGTGGTACATTTTAAGAGATAGGGGCTTACCCAGTACTGTGGGAACCCAGGGGAGGGACACGACACAGCATTTTCTAGGAGACAGAAACAAAGTTGGAAGGTGTGATACCTGAGCTGAGTGTCAAGGGACAGCCAGAAGGTGATGTGAAGGGGGTGAGTGGTGAAGGGGTGTAGTGCCGGCAAAGCTGTACAGGCAGCGAAATAGCATGATCAACTCACAGAAGAAGTACTGGCAACATGTGGGGGAGGAACTGTAACTGACCTGATATAGCCAAGACTGGGACTGATGGAAGGTGAAGCTGGAAAGATGGAGAAGCCAGGTCAGGGCACCCCTTCCCAAGAGTGGGAGCCCTCTTCTGCATGGGGAAAGCACTGAAGGGTTTTAAGCAAAAGGTAGCCTGATTATGGCAGACGATGTCTTATTGCAGCATGAAATCTGGATTTAAAGAACAGAGACCAGATGAGAAACTAACATAACACTCAAGGGAAGAGGTGGTTCTTGCTCTAGGGACAGGGAATTCCAGATTAGATTAAATTACAACTGGCAACCATCTGAATAAGGGAGAGCCCATAGGTGTTTGGGTGGTCTTTAAGAGATGTATTTGACACATTCAGATGTAAGAAGTTATTTCTCCCTCACCCCTGTGCTACTTCCTCTCAGATTTTTGTGTTTTGTTGGTTTGTTTAGTAGGCCTTTGTGTTTTTAAAGTTCTCTGGACTCGTTAAAGAAATAAAGTTGGATATCAAAGAGGGAGCAGTTAGTTTCCCCAAAGGGTGGTACTACAGCAATGAGAAGAAAAAGGGAATCTAGATTTTGAAAGAAATGGAAGCCTGGATTCTCAAGTCTCAGTGCTTCTAGGATGGCAGAGGCCAAGAGTCAGAAACTTGTCTTTGACATGCTTAGTATCAGCAAATTCGAGTGTACTCATGAAGTCCGGGGCAGTGCTAAGATCTCGAGTGTAGGTAAAGGTACTTGGAATTGAGGAGGCTAAGAACCACAAAAGCTAGTAGTTGGATGGGCCATCTACAACATCATAGATACATCCTAGAACATAGAACATAGGATTCAGTCCATCCTCAAGTTTGTGCAATTTTGGCAAGAATATGGGGGACTTGCTCTCAGGCCTCAGCCTGCACATCCAGGCTCCAGTCAATCCCTCCAGAAGCTACTTGGTGACCCCTGAAAGAGCACACACTGTCTACTCTCTAGAGGACAGATGCACAGAAGAGGTCTTGGAAGTGGCTCAGGGCCACTGGGGCAGGGGATCCCAGCGTCCTAGGCACCCAGAATACAGTCTTAGAAGGGGGAGAATGGGCTATGACCAAGACTCTTCCCTTAGCCCCTTAGACTCTCTGACCTTTGAGAAGAGAAATGGCTGCACAAAAATCAGAGCAGGGCCCTGTAAAAGATGGTGTCCAGGGTGGGTTAGTTCTAAGGGCAGTAATGGAAGGGATTCAGATTGAGAGAAAGGCTATGAGTCAGGGTCTTGATCTTCAGCATGTGTGTGTGGGGGAGGGGGGGAGATGGGTGTCAGTGATGACAAACAGAGAGTGAAGAGGAAAAAACACCCTTAGGCCAGTTCTAGTGCCTTAGAATCAAATGAAGTATCTTGATACTGCTCAAATAGATTGATTTTCTCACTTTCCCTGGCAACCTATAGTTCCTGCAGAGTTCAAAGAAAAGCAAGCAGAGTGGGAGATGCTGGGAGATGCCACACTGAGAAGCAGTAGCTGGCAGCGAAAAAGAGACAAGAGTCCTCAAATAGAAAAACACATTAGTTGGGGGTCATGGAGTGCTAGGGCAAATAGTCCTACACGCCTCAAAAGCTCTTCAGGACACAACTCTATTACAACATGGAACAGTGATGAAAGTGCTTTTAGAAGTTTCCATTTTTGGGAAAAAGCATTTGCTTTCAGTTGTCTAAAAAAATGCATTAACTCAGGGTTTCTCCTTCTCCAACAATTCAAGATAAATTGGGTATTGCTGAAGCTCCCATTGGATCTGAGCCTTTCTGTTGCCTTTCCCCTGGTTCAGAAATGCCTGTTCAAGCTTTGCTGATGCTCCTCTTCCTCCTCCTCCTCTTCCTCCTGGGGAATTCCACCTGGCCCCACACAGAGCTGCATCATAGGGCCCATTTCCTGGTCAGGCAGCATAAAGTCATCTCAACTAGTCTCAGGCTGAAAATGAAGTGTCGATTCTGCTGTGATGCCCTAATTCACAATCACATCATTAAATTGTTCATCACAACCTTAAATGGGACTTTTAATTTTCTTACAAACAGCTGGCAATTGGCAGGAACAGACGTGCCCACTCCCTGGAGCAGCATCAGCAGGAACAGGGGAAAATGAGGATAGTGGATTATAGCAGAGAGGCCAAGTCATCCCCCATCTCCTCTGCTCTCAACCCTGGAACATCTGGTCTTCCCCTCTGGGAGGCTCTTTCCAGGGGTCGGTTGTAGCAAGACCCCAAAAGATGGGTCTGGAAGAGCCCTCATGTGGCTTTGAAGGGCTCATCTCCTCCCAGATAGATCTGCACCACGTTTCTACTTCCAAGTCCTCTCCTTTGAAGGTTAGTGCTCAAAGTGAGGTTAAGACAGTAGACCCTTCCCACGCCGACTCTGTGCTCAGCCTCTCTCCCCGAACAAAAATAAATGGGCCGCCTGGCAAACCAACCATTATTTATAACACAATTTATTGACAGGGCTCCCCAGTGCCAACTACTGGTTCACAAAAAGAGTCGAGTAAGTTGGAGCCACCTTGCTTGTATATGTGTGTGCATCTTGTGCTTACATTTCTCCAACACACAACCACAGAATTAGCAGCCCAGGCTCTAGGGTCAATCCAGTTCTGAATAGGTGGGTGAGAGATGATAATGAGGACGGGTGGGGAGAGGGGAAGAGTTAACAAACTTTATAATCGTACTCTGCAGTATCTGTGCTTGAAAGCAAATAATGCCATTTTTGTCTATGATTTTTCTGGGAGGTAGGAATTATTAAGTTACTTCCAGAGATAAGTAAGAGAGTTAGGCTGCATGAGATCATCTAATTTTCCCAAGGCCACAAAGGTGGGGGCTCGCAGAGTCAGGGTTCTGAGCCAGCTCCGGGCAGCATCTCCTACAAGGCATCCGCACACTCTCACTTTGTACTTGGAGGGCTCAGCTTCACCCAGTTTTCCAGAGTCTGGCTCTGATCTTGTCAGAATAAGACAGAACTTCTAAGAACTCGGTTCTTGTTCCCTGGGACCCTGTTTTAGGCCCCATTTTAAGTCACTGTGTCCTTATCCAATTTCCCTGCCATACCTAGAACCTCCATTTCTTTTTTTTAAAGATTTATTTATTTATGCATACAAGAACTGGGATGTAGGCCAGAGGTGTGGGGTGGTGAGAGGATTCACCAGAGACAAAGTGGGGAGCAGGACAGAAGTTCAATGCTGAGGGGAGCAGCAGGAAAGGTCTGTTGCACCATGTGGGAAGCTCCCTGGCCAGGGATTGAACTCATGCTGCAGTGGCTGCTGACAGCTTCATAGTGCTGAGACATAACCCACTGCACTACTGGGGGGCCCTAGAACCTCCATTTCCTTAGGACAAAATATTTGCCTTGATCTTTTCAGTACTGCACATGAGCCTGGTCTACTCAGTGGGTTTCCCAGTGCCTTCTAGATTTACAATTACCACTTTCTCGTTGTTCCTAATGGATCATCCTGTTGCTGATCTCCTAAGCCATCCACTTCTCTGCTTTCATATTCTTTTCTTCTAGGCCTACTTATAAGCTTTTGACCATCCCTGGCTACTGCATAATACCTCACAAATGGTTTCCATCTGTCCCTTAGGTTTAAACTACCAGGTGATATGGAGGCCCTCATAAGAGGACTACAAGCAAATTGGAATTTTCCTGAAGGGTTCCAGGGAGCCTGGACCACACACTCCGCTTCTGAAACAACCAGCACCATCCTCCCCTTAGAGGTCTGCCATTTGGAAGCTCTGACCACCCACAGGGTTGGGAGTCAGCGAATGCTTTTGCTCTCTCTCTTAGTCCCCTTCTCACCACTATCACTGATGCAGGGCTCATTTGGAAGCTTTCTCAAATGCATTTTTCATTATTTATTAAGTATATAAAGGTGGAGAACTTTATTCATTAGCAATTGGCCCCTGGACTTTATTTGCAAGTAAACAAAGATTATAATTCCCAGGGCTCCTGCCAGATTTCTCTGTGGGCAGCAAGGGATTATGGAGCCAGAAGGTCTCCCAGCTTTCCTAGTGTGCCCTGGTAGGTGTGGTAATCTCTGTGGCAACTTCTGGTGAGGCAGTAGTGCAGAGAGTAATGGGGGCAGAAATAATTATACATGAAGACCCCCAGGATGGATGTCAGGGAATGTTTTTGAGAAGATGGAGAAATAGATACCACAGAGTAGCTGCAGAGTGAAAGAACTGAAGATGAGTGAAAAATTGATTGTGCACTGTGTTCTACAGGATTAGAAATTGGATCTCTTTATCTTTGAGAACTACAGAAGACTAGTGTGCTTTTTCAAAACTGCCTTAAATTTCTGAAGTGCATGTTCTATGAATGTGACTTTCAAAAAAGACTGAGCCATGTGGGAACACAGAACCATGACAATCCCATTTGGACATTTTCTCAGGCAACTGAAGAAAACAAAATTGTTTTGCACATCATCTGACAAATCCTTAGAAAGGCACCGTTTCCATCAGGAGATAAAGTTTCTCTATGATTTTCAATGCCACAATCTTCCTCATCTGGAAATACAACCCACTTTCTTCCTTGATTCCCTATATCTCTGGTGCAAACGAAGCATGACATTTACCTAAAGTAAATACTACAGGCAGGCTACAGGAAGTCCACAAAGTCAGGCTACAAAATCAGGAAAGCCCAACAACTCAGAAGGAGAAAGACAGGGCACTATGCTCAGTTCAGGTATTTTCTCTGTCCAGTGCCTTTTATCCCCTTGGCAAATAGCCTTAGGTTAATTTTCAAGAGTGGGATAGATGAACTCAGTTGGGAAAGCAAGATGGCTGGAGCAGGAGAGTCTGAGCAGAAGTCTGAAACATCACTGATTTTCTCACCCAGTGATGTTGATCCCATCAATCATATTAGTGAAATACAGGGTAGCTGGAATCCTGATTTGCATATTCAAGTTCATAAATGGTAGCATAAAATTATAAGTTTACCAAATACTTTGCGATCCTTAGAAGCAAAGAATGTTAGAGCCACAATAGGTGGAAATAGAGAATGTGGAAATTGACCATTTTAGTTTAAAGCAGAACAGAACATTGCAAGATACTGACCCTGAAGTAGTTTGAGAGCTATGTATATTGTATCTAGCAATAAATGCCCAAACTACTGCTGGTCCTCTGGACTGTCTTAATGAAAAAAATGAGCTCACATTTATTTAGTAGAAGTAAAGAAAGCAGCTGTCCAAATACCATCACCATTGCTTTATGCTCAGCACCTATACTGAAGGCACTGGATTACCACCTAACACTTATCTACATTTCATTTTTGCAGGGATCATATCCCTCACTCCCCTTCCCTGGTTTTGCCAATGAGGAAGGAGCTCTTTCAAAATATTGGGCACCAGAATTTTCAGAAAATGGTTGTAGCAGCAGCATAGTTTTTAGTCAAGCCGAACCCACTCATAAAAACAGACAATGCAACCAGATAGCTAAGCCAAAAACCTATGGACAACATTTAAACAAAACTGAATGACAAGATACCCTACCAACCCCAAAATACAATGGAGACAATGATCAACATTTCTAAAACCTGCATGGTAGCAGGAAATGTACAACTAGAAGAAGAAAGAAGCAACTGGGCAAGTTTGATGGACCCAAGAACAAACAAGCAGCAGGTACACCATGGAAAACACTGAGGTCAATTTGAGACAGGCATCTAGAATTGGGAGGGCTGTGATTTTTTCAGTACCAGATGAAAACAACTAAAGTTGGATCTGTCTAGCCTCTTGGGCCCTCAAACAAACCCAGAGCTCCCTTCCAGGAAAAGGTCACACAGTTAGAAGGAACTTACAGAAATGGAATAAAAATTGATCATGACATAGACACCAAGAGATAAAAGAAGTCCAGTCCAACACAGAAGGAAAGAACAGAGCCTGGAAGTGTCAAAAAGCAAGTTCATGTCATTACTAACAATGTACAACAATAGAGGTGAGGCTCTGAGCAGTTAGAAAAGCTCTCCTAAAACCCAGCTCATTCTAAATATTCAGGAAAACTAGTGTCACATAAAAGTAAGCACCAGTCAAAGCCCATATAAAATTACTATCCAAAATTAGAAGACAATGAGAATAATATCCCTATAAGGAATGAAAGACCAGAAAAATATGTCCACAAGACAGATCAAAATGATTACTTATGGGCCTCCCTGGTGGCGCAGCGGTTGAGCGCTGCGCTGTGGAGCTGCTGGCAGTGCATGATGAGAGTTCGATGCCCAGCTGGGGAGAGTCCCACATAATGCGGCAGACCTCTCCTGCCTCGCCCGCTTCTCCCCTCATCAGTGTGTTTCTGATCTGCCTGTTCTGCTCCCCACTCTGTCTCTGGTGAACCCTCTCGTCACCCCATGCCTCTGGCCTGTACCCCAGCTTGTATGTATAAATAAAATAAATAAAAAAATCTTAAAAAAATGATTACTTATTACTTCAAAATGAGCCAAAAGATTTTAAGGAAATAATTTAACACAAAAGAATGACAAAGATCAAAAAATATAAAAGTGAAGAAATAAGCTGACAAAACTCAGGAAAGTTGTAAAAATAAAATAAAAAGTAACTTCAAAAGTAAAAAAACTGTAACAATGAAAGCAAAAACCACAACATAGAATGCTTTAAAATGGAAATGAAACAAAAGTTTAAAAATCAAAATCAAAAAGAAGAATGAGGAAAAAAGAATAAATATTGAAGACAGGCAAATAAAATCCAACATACAGATAATAAATACAAATTTCTAAATGTAAAGCAAGAGAAAATAAAAAATAAAAAATATCTGAAACAGTGATATCACAACACTAAGTGATATGCAATGAAAGACAGTGATCCCTGAGATATGCAAACAATCAAAAGTGAGCCCTATGATTGCCCCAACTACTGCCTTATGAGAGTTTCCATGTTGTAGTGCAGGGAGAGGAAACCCAGGAGGAGCCTGGCAGATTCCTCAAGTTGAGGAGACAAAGCTCTCAGCTGAGGAAGACCAAAAGAAGCTAGAGTGAACAGGACAAAAGAAGAAAACTGTGCTGAGGAAGAACTCCAGAGATCTGAAGAGGGTTCTCTTACAATATCCAGCAGGGCACTAGTCCTGGGGATAGAATAATCTGAATGGATTCAAGGGAACAGTAGCTGATTCTCATGGAGAGCTGGAATCATGCCTGTTCTAACCAGGCAGACAAAGAGGCAAGAAAATACAACCACAATGGGGAGAACATTCAGCCAGCAGAACTGACAGCTGCCGGATTGAATGGATAAGAACATTACAAGTTTTTATAACTGTGTTCTATACGTTAAAAAGGTTAAACAGAAATATGGAAAATAAGAGTTCCAAATTGAAACTCTAGAGATGGAAACTATGATGTTTAAGATTAAAAATACATTGATTGCAGACTAGGCATTAGAGGGGGGAAAAAAACCAGCAATGATGAGTTGAACTTGAAGATTAAACTACAGAAACTATCTAAAATAAAAAGAAACTATTTTAAGAGTTAACAGAGCATCAGTGAGCTCTGGGACAACTTCAATAGCCCAACAGACATGTACAAGCAGAATCCTGAAAAAGGGGAGGGAGAGGGGACCAAAAAAAAAATTTTGAAGTGATAATGTCCAAATGTTTTCCAAATTTGATGAAAATTATTAACTCACAGATACAAACAGTTCAATGAACCCCAAGTCTATGGAACATGAAGAAAACCATAAGAAGGGATGTCAAAATCAAATTAATCAAAACCACTAGTAAATCATAAGATCAATCAGAGGCAAAAGACACTTATCATACAAAGCTACAAGGTAAGGATAATAGTGGATTTCTCTTGGGAACAGTGATGCCAATGAAAATGTCACATTAATCCAGAAATTTGCAATAAAGTTCCAGAAAAAAAGACCTTTCCAAAAATGTATGAAATACAGACTTTTCCAGACATAAAAAAATGCAAAGATTTCATCACTAGCACACTTGCATTATAAGTCACATGAAGTCTCAGGCAGATGAAAACTAGTACCATATAGAAGTGTGGTTCTACACAAGGGAATGAAGAATACTGAAAACTGCAAGTACATGCCTATATGTGTATAAGTTTTTATTATTATTTAAATATATTTAAAATGCAGTTGTTCATTTAAAAAATAATATTAATGTATTTTATGATTTATAGCACATAAATAAAAAGTAAAATGTATGTGAGAAAAAGTCAGAAAGGGAGAAATCAATGTAAGGGTCTCATAATATTCATGAAATGCCATAATGCCACTTGAAGGTATATGCTGATAAGTTAAAGATGTATATTATAACTGCTAAAACTATAAATAACAAAGCAAAGAATTATAGTTAATAAACCAACAAAAGAGATGAAAGAAAATCTTAAAAAATACTCAACCCAAAAGAAGGCAGAAATAGAGAAAATGTGAATAAAACACAGATGGGACAAAAAGAAAATAAATAGCAAAATGGTAGATTTAAACCTAGTATCATGACCATAGTAAAAGTCACCCTAAATTAAAAGGCATAAAGCAATTAGTTTAAAAGTAAAAAAACAGAAAAAGATGTATCATACTAACAACAATCACATGAAAACTGAGCGAATGTGCATCAAAGGATACAGTCAATAGAGTGAAAAGACAACTTATAGAGCAGGAAGAAAGATTTGCAATCATATATTTGATAAGAGACTAATATACAGAATACTTAAAGAACTGCAACTCCATAACAAACAAGAAACCCAAAATAGTTTGAGTAAGATAATGAACAAAGAATCTGAATAGACATTTCTCCAAAGACGATATACAAATGGTCAATAGGTGCATGAGAGAGATGTTTCAACATATTCTCTATTAGGAAATGATCCTCAACATCACTAACCATTATTGAAATGCAAATCAAAATCACTATGAGATACTACTTCAAACTCCTTTAGATGGCTCCTAGGAAAAAAAAATCAACTCAGCAAATAACAAGTATTGGTGGGAATGTGGAGATGTCAGAACCCTTCCTTGTGGGAAGGTAAAATGGCGCAGTCACTATGGAAAACAAAATGGTGACTGCACAAAAAATTAAAAATAGAATCACCATATGATCCATCAATTTCACTCAAAAGAACTGAAAGCAGATATTTGTATACCCATGTTCTTAGCAACATTATGCACAACAGCCCAAAAGAGAGGGCAACCCAAGTGTCCATTGACAGATGAATGGATACACATAATATGGTGCACACAAACATGCATGCATGTGTGTGCGTGCACACACACACATGAATATTATTCAGTCCTAAGAAGGAAGGAAATTCTGACACATGCTACAACACGGATTATCCTTGAGGACTTATGCTAAATGAAATAAGACAATAACCAAAAGATAAATACTGTATTATACCACTTACATGAGGTACCCAGAGCAGTCAAATATAATAGAGACAGAAAGTAAAATGATAGTTAGAAGAGGGCAGAATGGGGAGTTGTTGAATGAGAACAGTTTCCTTTCTAAGGGAAGGCAAAGCAGAGAACTGAGAAAGAAAACTGCATCAGTGATGATTTCTTTGAGCTGCTGTGCTGGCCCAGGTTGCCTATCTCTTTGGGTAAGAGTGAAATATGCCATGGTTACTTAGGGGTTTTCTGTGATATGCAATTGAACATTTTCTCATTATTGTAACCCCATGCTTTCTGATCTACCAAAATGGATGAACCCTGGCTCTTTTTCTTAAGGACATCACCAAATGACTGCCTAACTAGCTAAATATATCCCCATAAAATGACTATGACTAGTAATAGTGCCAGATATCATCTTTTCCATGATTGTCAGAATTTTATCAGGAATTCCAGACACTCAGTGCCCTAAGTAATCACATTCTGTGGTAGACATTTGTATTTGCCTGTACAACATTCATTCTCCCTTGCCAACCGAGCGCCAACTGTGTGCTAGAATAAATGTCTATGTGCTAGGTGAGGGTGGCACCCCCTTCCTCGCTCCCTCCCCACCCCTTCCTTCATCATATGGCAGAAGTCAGCTTCACATGCCCCATATAGACTAGCTGTTTCTGAACCACAATTCTCTATTTCTGAGACAAAGAATCCTATTATTGGCTCAGGTTTGTTAGGTATGTTCCTCTGATCCAATCAATTGGATCCAGGGGAGCTGTGTAGTACCAATTTGACAGCAACTGTTGCTCTGCTGCTAGTTTGGTTGTAGATAGTTTGGTTGTAACACTGGAGAGGAGGTGGAGGGACCAGAAAGACACCCCAGGGTGCTATTCACTACAAGCCTCAATGCAGTTGATCCATGCTGGTTTTCCATACCTATATTCCAGGGCTGGGACCTTATTAAGGTCAGAACTGTTGCTGGCTAGTACAGAAACTGCAGAAGGACCTCCAAAGTTAGATATAATAGCCATCACTTTGACACTTGCCAGCTCTTTTATAGCTCTCTGTCTTCTGGGCAGATAGGATTTCATTTCCTGGCATCTCCTGAGGTCACATGGTACCTTGTGGCCAGTTCTCACCAATAAGCTCTCAGCATTAACTTACTTGTGAAAGGTCTTCCAAAACCGTCCTTTCCCTCTGCCAGGAGAGTGACGATGTTTCCGATAGCAGTCGTTCCATCAGTTGGCTCCTGACGTAAATAGCAGAAATCAGCCACTGGGACTCACGGTTGTATGAGAGCATCACACCTACCCTACCAGGGCCAATGAATGGGAGACTGGGGTCTGTATTAATTTTGGAAAAGTCACTGGAGATTCTAACTCACAGCACTGAGTGAGTTACCAAGAAAGACCCCCTTTGCATTCTCTGTGCTGGGTCTCCCAGGAATCTTCATCCCTACTTCAGAAAAAAAAAGTGCCATTTCCTAGTAGCCATCTGATCAAGAAATAATGCAGTCGGGGCTCTTGAACGGGGAGGTGCGAGGAGAATGCCTGCGCGACAGAGCTTGCTTAGGGGAGTTTGGTGCTCAATACAGACTCAGAAAGAGCTATCCCTCTGCTGAGATTTAGCCTGGTTTTCAGAACAGAGCCCAGGGCCAGGGACCCAGCTTAACTTCAGGCTACCAGGTAAGCATGTTAGGCTGCCCTCCTTGCAAAAGTCAAAGGAGAGAGGCTCCGAGTCTGGGAAGCTAAGCTGAAAGCCAGGGCCACTCGCTCCGTGCGCACACCGATCCCAAATGTGGGAATGCTATGTGATGATTTTATGAAATATAAAAGTCAAATGAATTTTTCATGAAGAAGTTATCTTCCCAAGATGCAATAATGGAAAATTCCTTTCAAGAACTGGTGTTTAGACCTCACAAAAATGCGCAGCAAATTGCATTGTGATTTATTTGTCAATGTTTTTATAGGTTAGGCGTTACTTTCTACCCCACAGCTGGAGTCAATTTTTAATATTTAAAAGTGGAAAGAAAGCAAAACCTAAACACATCCAGAGCTGTCTGTTTTAGATTGAGCTTTTCCCAAACAGTGCTGTTTAGAACTGAACCCTGAGCATGGTCGGGCAGCGGCCAGCTGGCACCTACTTCCCTGCAACATAGAATTAAAATATCTGGGACTGGGCAGATTACATATAAGACCTCCTAAATTGTAGTTGGTGGGTCTGGTGTTTATAACCACTTTCAAATGCATGTAGCCTGTCTACCCTCTTGACTGAAGAAGGAAAGAGTCTTTGTCCTTTTTATTCTGGGTTTCCCTTCATGTTCCAAGTTCAAGGTGCTGTGAACATAACTTTCAACTCCAGTGGTTTCTGGCTGCTTTTGATGCTGGGATCCCAGCAGATACTCTCCTTGGTCATTTCTAGCACACTATCCAACTTGAGAGAAGCAGCCTTGCCTCTCTGGACTTCGATTTCCAGAGTCTAGTCTGAGAATAATCCAGGGCCCATTTTTCTGGGTCTTCAGGTGAAACCTCAATGTAAGTTCTGAAACTGGGTTCTCATGGCAAGGAGTCAATCACCAAAGAGATCAAGCCTTGAAATTTAATCTGATTAATTGTTCCCTCAGGCCGAGTCTCCAGGATCAGAAAGGGGGCCTCATTCTATCTGGTAACAAAGAGTTCACCAAGCAATACTAGGTCCCACATGCTGGATACCACAACATGGTGTTCCCAGAAGCATGGCACTCATACCTCAGTGCATGGCACATCACACTTCATGCTCAATTGCAGCCCCCATTGCTGAAGCTTTCAGGCTGGCACCGGCTGTTGCTAACACTGCCATGTGTGTGCTTACCAACAAAGGATTTTGTAACACACAACAGCTGGAGGAAGGAAAAACAACCCTAATTGTGACAGGCACAATGCCTCTGGGAAATGGCTGATACCCTCCCAATGGAGGTGGTGTTACTCTTGCCCTCTCCTTCCTGCTCCCTCCTGATCATTCTATAGCCAAGGCCCACAGGAGGAGTTGACCCGTTTCCAATGTGTGCGTTGGTCTAACTAGATCTGCCAGTGGAGGCCTCTTGAGGCTGCTGACAACCTCCCCTGGCTGGACTTAGAGAAGCACCAACCACTTCACAGAGTTTTGTAACCCAAAACTTTTGGGTTACAAGGAGCCTTAGGAAAACCATGGAAATGTCAGATATGTAAGCATTTGGGGCCCAGCTTCAGCTACTGTGGGCTTTCCCCAGAACCAAACTTAGGGTCTTCAGTAGGAACATCCGGATTAAGAGAACCCCTTCAATAAACCCCCAAATTCACTGAATCAACAGATGAAGGGCTAGAAGAGGGCAGTAATTATTCCCCATCACAAAAGGATTTCTCGCTTCACAAAAAGGATTTGCCATGGATTTCCCTTTAAAAGTGCACACCCCCAAGAACACTCACCATGTGATTCAGTTTAATGCACAAATCTCCAAGAACACACCCAATGCAGAGTGAGGTATACTGGCAATTGGGTAAGGTGCAGTGTAACTACCCACCAGCAGGGGGAGCGCTTTCCCTGGTAGACGTCCCAGGTCTTTCCCTTATTTTCCCCTCTACCCAACAATAAACATAAAACCAAAACCTGCAGGGACTTCAAGAATAGATAGTTACGGCTGAACCCTGCCCTCCCAAATAACACAGATACCCAGTGGATTTGTGCTTTATCCTGAAAGCAGCAGGGAGCCACTGAAGGATTCCCAGGGATGTATGGAATTGTGCAGTCATCCTGGTTGTTTGTTTGTTTGTGGCTTAGTCCAATGACTAAGCAATGTCCAATGCTTAGTCCAATCCATTTTTTCAGGAACAATGTTTCAAACATTTTCACCTCCTCTTAAAATACATTACAATTATTCATGAACTAAATACTTTTCAGGGACCAAGGAGATGTTTAGGCTTTGGAGTGTTTCTCAGAAAGTGTATAACTTTGTTTTGTTGGGAGCTAAGGGAAAGACAGGCATGGTTGAGGGGAATGGGAGGGAGGTGGAGGCAGAAATGCTATGGTTTTATGCTTCAATGAAGTTCCAAATCTTGAAGCAAGCAGCTTGGCACCAAAAATGGTGCTGTTTGAAGGTTACTGGGCAAGGCATTCTGAGAAATGGGTTGTGGAGATAAGCATCAGGAGGAAACTGCACTGTTTGAAGTTTGCCTGCATCCAGGAAACCAAGAAAAGCAGAGCCACCCGTTAGCTGGACTGCAGTGCACGCACGCACACGTTCATGGAATCCAAACGCTGTCTAGAGACAAACATCTCACAGAAGCAAATGAAGAGTGACTTTTCTGAAAAAAGAACTGGGGAAATGGTATTTCCTTCCTGTGCTGGGGAACAAACTCAGGATGTTCTCAGGAAGAGACATGAGCTCCTGAGGGCAAGGACTGGGCACAATCCCCTAGTCCCCCTGACCACTAAGAGTAAAAGCAAATGTCTTGACTTCAGAGAGCTCTGAAAGGCACAAATGCCCAAGGGAAAATGATGAAAACGAGAAATGAGTGTTTTCTTAAATACTTCATAGGAATCAGGACACTCTGACCTCACTCTGGAATGATTACAATGGGTTTCCCACCTGGGGTCTTGGTCCCCTTCCCCATTTATTCTCCAAAGTTCTGCCAGGAGGATCTTTCTAAAGCTGATCTGCTTAGACTCCTTCAGAGTCTCCCCAGTGCTCTCAGAAAAAAGGCCCATCACACTCTTGTCTTTGAGAGGATCTGAAATCTTATCTCCTGTTCCCTTCTCTTCTTGCCCTTCCTCCCCAGTCATGAAAAATCTCACAATTCCCTGAATGTGGCACATTTTGTAGGGCAGGTGAGTGTGTATGGTAATGCCCCTGTGTTTCCCAGGGGCTAGAAGTTTCTAACTTGGCTAGAAGTTTCCCAGACTCTCATCTTTGGGGGCTCCCATAGACAGGGACATAGGCCCTCTTCTGCTTCTCCTTTGTTCCACTCTTTACATCCCCTCTTAATCTTTGCACATACCCAGGCCTCTCTTTTCCCCCTCTCCCTGTCCTGTTTTATCCTTCAAATGGTGAATTAGGCATTATTTCCTTTGTTGTTGTTACTTAGCTTTTAAGAATTTTGAATAATTTCTTCTTTTTTAAAGTAATTTTTTAAATTGTGGTTACCCTGGTTTACAACACCGTATCTGATTTAGGGGGATAGCTTCACACCTCCTCCGACTATGGCATCAGACCACACCCGCCACCAAAGCATTCACAGTCCTTTACCCTAGAGAGTTTTCTCCGCTCCTTTGCCCCACCTCCCCGCCCCCGTCTAGTAATCTCCATTCTGCAGTAATATTTCTAGGGTACATTTTGGTTTACTTTTGTCTTGCTCTTTTGCTTTGTTTCTCTATATTCCACATGAGTGAAATCATCTGGTATTTCAGACGTTATTTCTTCTTAGGGAAGTCTTTTCTGACTACCGGAGGGAGGCTGGGAGGGACATCCCTGATAGCTCCCTCCCATGCTGCCCTGTGCTTGTTCCTGCTGTATCTTTTGCACACTGTGTGGAACTATCTGCTGACCTGTCCACTGATCCCTGGAGCTGGGATTTCCTCAGAGGTGGGACTTTTTCCCTGCTGTGTGCCATGCCTGGTCCAGTGCCTGTCATAATGCAGGAACTCAAATAATGTTTTCTGAATGAAAATACTCCTTTTCCCCAGTCTATCAAAATACTACAGTGGTTTTGGGGCCAATTTCTTTCTCTGGTCAAGTCTAAGTAGGATCTATTATTACTGATGGCACAGGTGGGCCTGGGAATGTGCATCCACTGTTAGGTGGACCCGGCTGCTCTGTTTGTGCCCTGAGGAACAGCCCTCCTTCCTTGAGAGCTCTCACTTGCAGACACTTCCATTACCTTAATATTTTGTTATACTGCCATTTTTCAGAGTGTAAGAGCATCACCTCTGTTTATTTGAATGTTGGATTACAGTAGTTATGGCCAGTAGTTCACTTGGCATTCTCGCAGCTAGAAAGCTTTGTTAACAAGCCATTGGGCTGAGAGTATGTGATTACATGTTCTCAACTCTACTTTTATGCATAATGATATGCAAACAAGTAGAGATAAGGGAGTGCTAAAACATTTTCTGGTGTCAGAGAGTTGCAAGATAATTCAGGTCACAGAGAGTTGCAAAATAATTCAGGTCACTCTCCTCTACACTTTACATCTATAGGACCCAAGCTCTGCAGGATGTTGAATCACAAGGTCAATAATTCATCTCATAGGTCTGATAATCTGCTCTTATCAGACCCTGGAGACCCAGAAGCCTTCAGGATGCATATACTCAGAGTATTAAATTATTCTGAACACTCCATCCCCAACCAGAATGGGTGACAGAGAGATCTTTGACTTTAATGAGCACTCAGAGGTGGCCGAGCACCCTTGGAAGCTGAAGAACTGCTCTGTGAGTTTGAGGCCCACACATTCTGAAGCCCAGCCCCAGCCTCCCACTCACAGCGCTAGTGTGGAAGCTGCTGAGAGAAGAATGACTTTTAAACTAGGCGTGACCCCTTATACATCTGTCATGTGTGCTTTGGAGTTTAGACTCCAGGGCCTCCCTGGTGGTATAAGGGGCTAAGTTGCAGCACCATGAAGCTATTGGCAGCCACTGCAACACAAGTTTGATCCCCGGCCAGGGAGCTTCCCACATGGCACAGCAGACCTCTCCTGCCTCGCCCCCTGCTCCCCTCAGCAGTGTATTTCAGTCACTCCGCCTGTTCTGCTCCCCACTCTGTCTCTGGTGAATCCTCTCATACCTCTGGCCTACATCCCAGTTTGTATGCATAAATAAATAAATCTTTAAAAAAAAAAAAGTACAGACTCTAGTGTGAGGCTTCCTGTCACTCACTGGCTTATGGACCATGGGAGAAATATTCAACCTTGATGTGCCCCAGTTTCTTCATCTGCAGAATGGAGATAACAACATCTATCTCTCAGGGATTCAATCAGCTAATGAGGTGCTGGGAGCAGCTCCTGACACAAGGTAAGTATCACAACAAATGTGAGCTAAAATTATGATTTTTAACAAAAAGGGTCAATACCCTTTGAAGTCGGAAGAGTTCAAAATGGTCACCTCCAACTCTTTCCTGTGCTGACAACAGAGCAGCACATGGTGCAGATTTCACCAGAAAATTAGATGCTTTGCCCTCTGATGTGCTGGCTTCTAGAAGGCACCTAGAAGTGCAGATTTTGCTGTTCTCATCAGGCTGGGTTGACCTGAGGGAACAGGCTTTCAGGACGGGCCCTGGGCCTCAGGCCACAGCGCACTTTGATCTCAAGCCTGCCCTGAGGGCTTGACAGTCTCAGCTGAGTCTTGGCTGCCAGTTCAGTCCTTGTAAACTGGGCTGGATTTGCATATGTTACCCAAGTCTTTAGCAGAGTCACTTAGACTGGACTGGGGTGGCGAGTGTCCCTCTGGGGAGGCTTGTGCAAAGGCACTCCTTTTCACACAGTGCCTGAAGGCAAGTTAACCCAGGAAGAGATGAACTTAGGAAAAGGTGAGGGAGGATGTTCTGAAGGGAATTCAGAGCTTAACAGGCTCTGAGAGAACATTAGGATAAGCTTGGATGAAGCTTACTAAAACTGCAGTACAGTTTTAGAAATTGTGGTAAAGAGGGAAAAACAGTGTGATCCCTCCACAGAATCACCTTTGGAGAATCATGGCTAAGTCTAGGGCTGCTCAGTGGGGAGATAGATGAAATGCCCAGGTTTGGGATCTTCCTTGGAACTAGCACTGACAGGACTTGCTGGAGGAAGGGAAGAAGTGGCTCAACAATGGCTCCAAGACTCTTTTTGGCAACAACCAGGAAGCTGGTAGGCCAGGACCTCTTTCCAGCCTGACACAGGGTGGCTATGACTGCCCTCTGGCCCCTCCCCCATAGTCATGCTCATCAAAGCTCCCCTCCCCAGGGGTCAAAACACACCTGCTGTCCTCCAGAGGACCCAAGGCGGTGGTGGCACCTTTCCTTAGGGTCAAGTCTACACCCGGCCAGCAAAATCTCTGGGCATGAGCTGATTCCCCAGGGATGATTCCCAACCCTGCTCAACTCTAGGGCAAAGAGTGCTCACCAGTGAGGAGCATCAGTTTCTCTGCTTCCCACACAAAGGCCTGCAGTACAGTTTTAGAAATTGTGGTAAAGAGGGAAAAACAGTGTGATGCTTCCACTAGAATCATCTTCAGAGAATCACAGCTAAGTCCAGGGCTGCTCCGGTACCTCCTCATGCATCTCTGTCTGTGTCTGTTCCCTCAGCTGGCACCTCAGCAATTTAGAAGGGCATCCCATGGGCCTAATTTGGTTCAGCAAATTCCTATTTGCAGAAAATCATTTCAGATCTGATAAGAGTTAGCGCTGTTTCTAGAAAGCTCCTACACAATCATTATCAGTGGGGCTCTTTCCCTCCCACACACACACATATTTTATTTACAGTCCAGGAAAGGCCCATACATTCTGAATATATACTCCGCCCTCCCCACAAATCACTGTAGAATTCTAAAAACCTACACATGCTTGTAAATAGATCACCCTTAAATGGAGCAGGATCTCTGAATACCCTATGAGTCATGCAGCTAAAATGTCCTCTGGGGAGCCCGACTTGGCAGCACATATTTTCTTCCAAAAAAATTGAGTTCAGAGTTTTTCATGGCACCCAGTTCTATGCCAGGAAGAGCCCATCTGTGTTTGGTGGGGAAGTCAGCAGTCAGGAAACATGTGAGGGCAAATGCTAGGCCCTTCACCTGGTGGGAATGCTACACCCAGGAAGTCAATTAGCAGAGCAAGGAGGAAAATCTACTACCTAAGAAGAAAGAGCAGAGGACAAGGCATAGGGGTTTCAGTACAGGCTCTGCCCTCACGGTGTCCCCCTCAGGAACATGCCCTCCTTCATCTCTGAAAGGAAGGTGCAGACTGGATTAAATGCAACAATCACTAAGTGCCAGCTATGAGCGAGAGGAATGTGCTGTAGGAATGAATTGTTTTTAAGCCAAAAGTCAGCTCTGCTCCTCAAGTAGCATGCAGTCTTGTGTATGGAAGACCAAGGTATTCATGTTTAGGGTTCAGGGTCCCTAGGGCAGCTGAAAGCCACCCCTCCCAGATTTGGGTGGCCGAGCTCCCATGTCCCCCTGACTAGAACAGCCTCCGTTTGGGGTGAGTGAAAAGTGAGCTCACTACAGCAACATCACAGTCAGAGAAGGCCTGTGGACCCTTTCTCCCGGTCCACTACTGGGCATCGCTAAACTATGGAGCCTCTAAATTCACATACCCACCAGACACTAGAAAAGTGCACAGTGGGACAGGAGAGGACTACATAAGAGGCAGGATGTGGCCTGGGCCTCGGCCTCCCCCCAGCACTCTCCTGGGTGTCACAGACCTCAGCTGAGGGCCTGAAGCAGCGAGAACTCTTCTCAAGTTCTCTTTGAGAACTGGGGTCACTTTGTCTGCTGAAAGGCTACTGGGGAGGCAGACAGCCTGGGTTCCTGAGGTACCTCCTGCCCACATGGAACCTGGTTAGTGGGACACGCACCTGAGCACCTGGTAGGCTCAGGCTGAAGGGCGGTTCCTACCTGCAGCTTCTGGGACTCACGCAAGGCTCTTCATTCTCCCTTCCGCTCACCTGCTGGCCATCAGCTTAAGTTTCCTTCCCCTGGCTGTGCACTCGGCAGTCAAGGCGGACTACGGATTCCCACTGGAGGAAAGAGATGGGGCTTTTTGGCTGTGATCTCCCTCCGGTCCCCCTCACCCCACCTCTTGAGTCCCCTGTTTCCCTCTTGCCCTTCAAGTGGAACCGGTGAGATGGACCAACCTCTTTTCCTAGAGGCTGGGCAAGATCCCCAAATCCCATTTTCCCTCTAGTTTCTACTTAACGGTCACCTCTCTCCAAAGTCAATGAGGCCTAGGTCTCTTTCTGCTCTTTTAACCTTCAACTGTGACCATCATTCACTTAACTGCAAGACCAGGATAGTCTCAGACTAGTTAGTCACTCACCATTTTCTCCCAACCCCACCAGCTCTTCTGAACTCTGAGCCTCTGGGAATGGACGCCTATGGACTACATCTCCCAGAATCCCTCAAACTGACTTCCGGTTGGTTTAGCCAATGGGAGGCACCCAGAAAAGGGTAGGTACTAAGAGCTATTTCTTCTTACCTATTCCTTACCGTCTGGCAGTTTGGGTGCTATCTCTGGCTTTAGGTGAGATTCTTCATGAATCTAACATTCACCAGGCAGAGCATCGGCTATAGTTTCCTTTCGCACTCAGCCACAGTTCCTTTAGCCTTAGAGCTGCAATGTCTCCACCATACTGACCCGAGGTGCTTCGGCATTCCTATGCGTTCCCACAGACTTTCATAAACTCTCTTCATTCGTGTCTCCAAGCCTTTTGGGGTCAATGCTGTTTCCTGTTGTGATCATACTGATGCAGTAATCTTGTAGTTTTTATTTCAGAGTTTGACTCCTTGCACTTTTAAAAGTATATCATTTTCTCACTGAAACCACTAGAGTGGATGCTTAGTTTTTAATATTCACCTACTAAAAGTTCTAAAAGAAATCTAGACTGGTTCAATTTTTTTTTGCTAAAACCATGAGCAACGGGAAGAAAAGACACTCTCTTAGAGATAAGGTGAAAAGTTCCCCCCGAGAACAGCAAGAAGTTGTTTCCGTGATTGATGGGACTCCTGGCTCTTACTCCTTGCTAGGATAGTCAGGCCCTAGAAGAAGAGAGTGAGGCAGAGCGATCCCAGATCTGCTTGTTTTTAAGGGGAAAATAATCCTGAAAGAATCCATGTGTCTGCCACCTGAAATGAACAAATGCTTACTTTAAAAATTTACTTCAGATACTTCAGAAATACAATATTACAGAGTTAAAATACCCCATATTTTGGCACCAGACCTGCTCCCCTTCTGCCTTTCTCAAAGCAGCTACTATGAAGAATTCCAGTTAATCTCTTTACATTTTCAGTACACATACACTGAACACATACATTGATTCAATACACATATACTGATAAATCATATTTAACATTGTTACATATTTTTTCATTTGTATGAAAAATTGTATAGTCCCATACATAATAATCTACAAATTAATTTTTTTACTCAAATTGTGTTTTCTACACCAACTCTGTTGCTACATGTAAATTGGATTCATGCATTCTAGTTGCACTATAGTATTGCATTACATAGATGCTTCACAATTTATTCATTTTATTCATACTCTCACTTGTGGACCTTTTGTGGCTTTCAATTTTGTTTCTCTAAGCAGTGTTCATAAAGCCTGTGTAAAAATTTCTCTAGGATATATCCTAGAAGCGCAATGTTCAGTTGTTGGGTGTGTTTATGATTTTCTTAGAGTTTGCCAAAACTATTCTCCAAAATGGTTTTACTAACCTGTTGAACTCCTGTTTCCCTACATTTTCACCATATTTATTGTAATATGTTGTATTGTTGTAATTTTCCACTTTTTACAAAGCTAAAAATATAAAATTGAATTTCCTATTTAAATTGGGATATCCCTGTTTACTGGTGAGATGCTTTTCATATACATATTGGATACTCAGGGTTCTTCTGTAAATTGTTAACTTATATAGTCTTTACTTGTTTTTCTTTTTTTTTTTTTTAAAGATTTTTTTTTTTATTTTTTTATTTTACATACAAGCTGGGGTACAGGCCAGAGGCATGGGACGGCGAGAGGGTTCACCAGAGACAGAGCAGGTAGCAGAACAGGCAGATCAGAAATACACTGCTGAGGGGAGCAGCGGGCAAGGCAGAGAGGTCTGCCATGCCATGTGGGATTCTCCCTGGCCAGGTGTCGAACTCACGTCGCCGCTGCCGCCAGCTCCACAGCGCAGCGCTTAACTGCTGCGCCACCGGGGAGGCCCTTTACTTGTTTTTCAATTCAGGCTCTTCATTCTCTTACAAATTGACTTAAAGAATTTCTTTATATATTTTGAGTCTAATCCTTCTTTAAGACTTGCCTTTTATGTTGGGGGCATGTTTTCAATCTTGACATTTTCCTTTATGCTTTCTTATTTTTATATTTTATAAAATAAATCCTTCCCTACTACCATGTCACAAAAAGTTTCAAGCATTTAAATCTTTAAGCCATTCAGAGTTTATTTTGGAGTATGGCATGAGGTAGGGAATCTAACATTATTTTTCACACATAGTAAGTCAGCTGTCCTAACATGTTTATTGAATGGTTTATAATTTCTCAACTAATTTTAATACTTCCTCAATAAAAATGCCACTTTATGTTGGTTCTCTTTCTGGGTTTTCTATGCTGTTTTATTCATAGATTTGTCTGTATGTGTTCCCAATGCCCCCATGCATTCACTACTGTTGAAAATATTAGATAAAATCCATAGCCTCCTCTCTTTACTCCTCACCTCCCTTCTCAACTTTGCCCTGCACTCATCTAGTAGACCTACAAAAAGGGAAAGGGGAGTTGCTTTGAACCAGAAGGTCGAGGTTTTGAACCAAAGGACTGAACCCTTAGCTGGAATTTTAGCTGCAGAGTTAAAGGGAAAGAAGTTTGGAAGAGAAGACCCTCACCACACAGAGGTCCAGCCTACCGCTGATACCTAAAATTCTACCATTAGCAAGTGAATCCTTCTACTGAAACTACTGAGGTTCTCTTCCCCACAATAGTGATGTATAAAATTCAGAAGTTATTTATGCCTTAGTGGGAAGGAGTTTTACAGATGATTTCCAATGTCTTTGTAATAACGGTAGGGTGGGGAGGGGAGAGTATGGAAGTGGAGCAGAAGGCTGAGGACAGAATAGCTGGTGAATGTGAGAGGAATATCCTAAAGGATAAAACCAAATTGCAGGCTTGGGACCCCAGAAAATAAATGGTGAGAGCCTGCCCTGTTCTGGAAACTCCTCTGCAGGGTGGAGGAGGAAAGCAATGAAGGAATCAGAACAAATTCCCCACACATTAGAGAAGCACAGGCCTTAGAGAGAAAACAAAAGAGGTTGTGCGGATTCACTCCGTAGAGATGGGCTGTACCCCCCACCCCATATTTGGCTCAGATGTTGAGGTGAATGACAACATACAAGCACCAAGAGGGTATTAAAATAGTTACTACTCACACAAGGAGGCTTTCTAGGGAGAGCAGGAAAGGCCCCTAAGCAGATCTGCAAAGAGGGAGGGATTTGTTGGTGGGTAGGTGTGTGTGGTTGGGGTGTGGACTCCTGCCCTCAGGCAAGGCTTCGTGTAATTTGAACTTCACCTTGGTATTGAAGGAAGGTGCACCTATTCTTTTAGCTTGCTCAGATGTGGGCAGAAGGGGAAAGGGCGTGCTGGGGCTTGAAAACTGTCAGCACTCAAAAATTAGAAATGGGATTTTGATTTTTTTTTACAGGCTAGAAGGCGCAATAGATCTTGTAAAAGATCTGTAAATTTCTACAACCTATCGAGATCCGTTATACACTACCAGCCCCCAGGAGCCCTGGGCATTGAGGTCTTCAGTGCTGGGCGGGAGCCAATATGACTTCAGCATTCTCAGGCTTGTGCACCTGGAAGTTTCATTCTTTTAAGAATGAAGTAAGCCTATTAAAATAGGTGCTGAGTCCACAGTCCTCTGAGCCTGCTCTGTGCGAGGGGCGTGTGTGTATTTTTAAAAACTGCTTTTATACTGACCCCAATCTTCAGACTCTTTCATAATGAAATGGCTGAGACTCTTAATCAGAACTGGCTCATTTTGTGCCTGAAAAATTGAAATATGCTACAGAGAACAGGATGGCAGCTCCAAAGTCAGTCGATTATCTCAGAGCTACTCATCAAACAGTAGTCACAGTATAACTAAGAATAAAACCAAGGAGACATGCTGGAATATGTACTCGACTGTGTGCTGCTCTTCCAAGCTGGTCTTGAGGGAGGCCACACACCATCCAGAAAGCCGGCACTACCTCTCTCGTTCCTGGAACCATCTCTGCTGTGGGCAAGACTTTAGAACCAGGTGAAAAGCAACCTTATTCCCTTAGAATTACATTTGCAAAAGTCTAAGACATATTTGGATCCAAAAAAATTCACACCCCAGATGCATGGTCTTCACTTATTTTTTCACACCTGAGCCTCAGTTTCCTTACCTACAGTATGAGGATGCCGGGTCCGTACAGAATGTTGTAAAACAAAGGGTGTTATATACAAAGGACCTTGCAAAGAGTAAGCACTTCATACTATATTTTCACTTGGCTGTATGTTCCTATATGACAGAATTTATCTTCATTATGTCTTGTATCTCCAGGGACCAGCACAAAGCCAAAGATATAGTAGATGTTCAATAACATTTGTTGAAGTAGTGAAGTGATAACTAGTATATCCATTCTTTTGATCCCACCTACTAAGGGCAGGGAAGGGAAGGAAATGAACGTATCATTGAATACTTGCAACCTATACTTCCCATGCACCACAGCATTTCACTCTCACAATAACTCCAGGTAACTATTAATAGTCCCATTTTGACAGGTGACGAAAAGTGAGGCTCAGAGAAGTGGAATGATATTCTTAGATTTAAAGAGCTAGTGAGAGATGGAGCTGGGCTTTCCCTCGAAAACCCATGTTCTATGTAGGCCACCAGATCACATGGGTAGTTAGAGGCAGAGCAAAAGCAGCCGCTTACAGGAATATCACTTTGAGCATTTCTTCAAATGTTCAACTCTGCTCAACAAAACAAAAAACACTTCCAGATATTTTCTAGACCTGGCAAGTCTTCAGTCACCAGGGATGGTCCCACACCTGCAGGAGAACAGAATGCTGTGGCCTGACCTCTCTAGAATATGCTTTTTAATTTGTCCAAGGGCCACCTGGAAGAACCCTTGTCTCAGCTGCCTCCAGAGCTCCAAGGCCATGTGAGGCAATACATTTATCTCACCCAAGTCCTAGGCCATGGCGAGTATTGTGGGTTGAATTGTGTCCCCCAAAAGACATATGGACATCTTAACCTCAAGTCCCTGTGAATGTGACCTTATTTGGAAATAGGGTCCTTACAGAAGTAATCAAGTTAAGATGAGGTGATGCTGAGTGAGAGAGGCCCTCAATCCAGTATGACTAGTGTTCTTATAAGAGGAAGGAAATTTGGACACAGATACCAACACAGGGAGAAAACCATGTGAGGACAGAGCAGAATTGGAGTGAGGCAGCTGCCAATCATGGTTCACCAAGAACTGTCGACTACCACCTAGATTCAGGAAGCCACAAGGAAAGATTGTACCTAGCCTGAGAGAAAACATTGCTCTACTGTTGCCTTGATCTCAGACTTCCAGGCCCCAGAACTGTGAGAATAAATTTCGGTAGTTTTAAACCCAGTCTGTTGTACTTTGTTAAAGCAGTCTGAGGGCAATTCTCAAGAGGCTGCAAATGCCAGGGCCTGGTGCCTCAACCCTCTACTGGGTGGGCAGACAAATCGCATCTGTCAGGACAGCACAGCTCCCCCCTCCTCCCTCCTCTCCTGGGAGGCCAGAGAGACTTCAGCTCTAGGACACACATCTCCCCAGAGGGTTTTTTGTTCAACTCTTAGCTCAGAACATCCTTCGTGAATTTGAGAAATACATTTTCTGTTAACATAAGCACCAATATCCTTGGTACTATTTATACACTTCCCTGGTGTAGGCGGAAGGTCTAGAACATTTGCTCCACTCTAGGTCTGGGGAACAGAGGCACTTGAAACTTTGTGCTATGCATGGGGAAGAGGAGGAGTAGAATAATGAGAAGAGCACAGATTTCGGATTCAAACAGTTTCAATTCCAGCCCTGCTTCATACCAGCTGTGTGACTTTGGGAAAAGCACTTACTTGCAAAGTCTCAGTGCGCTCATCCACGAGAAGAGAGAAATAGCACCCACTGCACGGAACTGTTGATGAGGATTAAATGAGATCATGCAGACCAAGTGCCTGACACAGAAAGTAAATAAGAAACATTACTACTACTTTGATCATCCTCGTTGCTATTATTTTATCTTTGCTAATGTCCCTGAAATAGGGACCCATCATGAATTACAGCATTTTATGAGCAGAGAGACATATAAGAGTCAGAAACCAGGGGGGAAATTCACTGATTTGTTTGTCTAGCTCACACTCCTATTTTCTGAGCATGAACCTTCCCATCATAGTTGCCACTGCTAAACCAGGTATTATTACCTGGTTTATTACCAGGTATTATTACCAGGTATTAATACCTGCTAAATCGCAGGTATTATTATTAATTTTTTTATTATTTTTGTTTTTGAGGTCATGTGTCTGAACCAGATCAGTGCCATTAACAGCTCTTTCTCTGCCCCAAACAGGATCAAAATCCTATAATCCCAAGCACATGGGATTATAGTTCCCATCTTCACTCTCAAATAAAAAGATAATATATCTACACTCTTTTTCCAAACAAGGTGAATTTCCTCTGCTGTGGGCAAAGTATGTTTCCTCTGAGATTTAATTCAGTCAATGGGATGTCAGCACAAATGACATCAACAGAGGCTTGTGGTCTGACTTATTCTCTTGCGTTCCTGGTATTTATTGAACACTTCATATATGTCAGCACTACTCTGCATTCTCATATTGAATTGTTACAATGCTGTAAGGTGAGTGCTATTTTCATGCCAATTTTTATAAGAAAACTGAGGCCTAGAGAGATTAAGAAGCTTGACCAAAGTTTCATATCATGGACCCAAACCCCAAAACGTCACTTTGCCACCTTAACCTGAAGAGTTTGGTAGAAATTCCTCTGTTCAAAGAATTTTTAAAAGCAAAACATAGCAATGTACCAGTGTTTTACATATCTTTGCCCTCTCTCTCTCTCTCTAGACACCTCATGGTTTTTATGGATGAGGAAACTGAAATTCAAAAACCTAAATAATTTGCCAAAGTTACTCAGCTACTAAGTAGAATAGCTAGAATGTGACCCCAGATCTTAAATACCTGTACTCTTTTCATCTTTTCACTATATCATGCTATCTGCTCCCTCTGAAGATTACTAAACTATGGGGGCCTCTGTTCCTCTAGATATAAAGTGGAACAATCCTTCACTCCCATTGGAGGAGTATGCTGAGAACAGTAGCAACCATGTCTATACCTCATCAAGAGTTAACGAATATTCACAATACAATTTATTTTTTAAGTACGTGGGTAATTACATCAGGTTCCTGAGACCAATTTCTAATGAAGGTGTATGTGTGGAGGCTTCCCTGCACCAAAAAGCAATTCTCAAATACCAGCAGGATGTCTGAGAAGTCAACTCAATTCAATTCAATTCTGACACTGTCTACCCAGAGAAAGCATCAGGTTCCACAAGTTATGGGCTCAGTCTCCCACATGGCCCTCCACTTCAGAAGCCAGTCACAATCCCAGGCTGTTTCCTGTGCTTTTGACCAACTGGCTGTGTAAAGCAGACATTGCCAGGGTCCCACCTCAGGTTCATTTAATGTTGCTAAACCCATTTACTCACTAGATCACTGATTTGCAACAAAAGATAGAACTCAGGAACAACCAGATGGAAGAGATGCACATTGCAAGGTATGGAGAAAAGGCATGGAACTCACATGCCCTCTCTAACCACATGTTCACAAATCAAGACGCTCTCTGAAGTCCCCCGCCATCCTTGGGTTTTATGGAGGCTTCATTACAAAGGCATGATGAATGAACTCATTGGCCATCAGCAAATGATTCAACTGACCTCCAGCCCCTCTCCCTTCTCTGGAAGTCAGGGGGTGGGACAGAAAGTCTACTCATGTTGGTTTCCCTGGCAACCAGTTCCCATCCTCATCGAAATGATCAAAAAATATATTTCTTGTAAATCACAATATCACAGTAACTTTCTTGGGACTGTGACCAACGGAACATTTACCAGTCTTAGGACGGAAGATTGAGAATCATTGAATTTTCAACACCGGAACTACAAAACCTCCTGCAAGAAATGTGTTGAAGGTCCTCTGGTCTACTTTTGGGGCAGGTATTGGAGATACAAGGTGTCCTGGCTTTGGGAAGGGAAGATTTGTCTAAGCCAAGGTCCAGGCTCGTGTCTGGAATCTGGTGGCTTGACAGGACTGACAGCAGGGCCCAGTCAGGTGGCCGGAGACAACAACCACTTGAATCTGAGCATTTATTCCAGGCAGTACTTGGCACATGGGCACATGCAATAGGCTTGTGTGTAACATGTACCTGGATAAAGACTTCAGCAAATAGACCATCCTTGCTCCTTGGGTGCTGCCAGTCCTGGAGAACAAAATCCAGGAGTCTAAAATCAGGTAGAGCAATTTCTCCAATTTTATGTTTCCTTTTCAAGAGTGTTTAGTTATTCCAGATTTTTTTGCCTCTCCATATAAACTTTTGAATCAACCTGTATATATTTACAAAAAAATTGCAGCGATTTTAGGTGAAATTGCATTAAAAATATAGATCAATTTGAGGGGACTGCTATCTTTACTATCTTGACTCTTTTGATATGTGAACACAAAATGTCTCTCCAATTATTTGTCTTTCTTAATTTCTATCATTAGCTCCACTGACTTTTTACAATCTTTCCAAAGCTCAGAGGTTGGCATGAAAACCCCAACTGAGAATTCTGTGATGTTTAGGGATGAGATAAATGAGGGAGGAAGCTGGGACATACCCAGGGTTTTAGAAAGTTCCAACTCTGTTTGCTGGAGGAATCATTAGACCTGAGGACTGAGATCTGTGGGTTCACTGGGGTTTAGTCTCCGCTGGTCTGCTTCTCAACTTGCTCAGGCAGGGATTTGGGGGAACATGATTTGGGTAGGCCAAGTAGCTCAGGAGATAACATCTGAGGGGTCAACAGAACCATAAGAGGATCTGAATTCTCAGTTCCTAAAAAGTTCCTAGGAGGAAAATCAGCCTCTGTGAAAATATGTTAAACTCAAAAGTCATTAGATATTTCCTCTATAATGAACTGCTCTCTTTGCATAACTTCCCTAAAGGCAGCCACTAAGACATAAAGCAATATTTCACCTTTTGGGATAATAATTAGCTGTTATTAGCAAGTTTCTTCTGAGGCTCTGTAGTATCAGATAATGCAATTATCCTACTCAAAAACTTCATTCTTTACTGTTACTACTTCAAGTCAGCCAAATGTTGCAGAAACCTGCACTGGTGAATCCCTTCCTCTTGAATTCCTCCCACTTTGCTCTGGCCACCTCGGTTTACAATGTCTCCTGCAGCTGGGAATCTGCTTCCACCCTTCTTCTCCTTCAAGTGTCTTGGGACTAGAGAATTGGACACAATCGCCCCAAAGGTCTCACAGGTGCAGGATCCCCATCAGGCTGCCTACCTTCCCAAGGTAACCAGATCCTCAAGTTTTCATTCTTAAAATTACTATAAAAGGTAACACATGTCCATTATAGAAAATTTGAAAGATCAGGAAAACAAAACATAGAAACAACAACTCACAATTTTATCACCCAGAGAAAACCAGTTAATACTCTGATATCATCACCTATCTTTGCGTATGCCCCCAAATAAATAATCTCCTATGTTGGAATCTCAGGTTATTTTTAATGTCCTGTTAAACAATTCCTTGCTCTACATATCACTAAAGAATTCCTGCTAACAGGCTCACAAAGAAAAAACGGGAGAACACACAAATAAACAGGATAAGAAATGAAAGAGGCGAAATTACAACAGACACAGCAGAAATCAAAAGAATAATCAGAGACTATTATAAACACCTATACGCAAACAAGTTCAACAACTTAGAGGATATGGATAAATTCCTGAATCTACACAGCCACCCAAAAATAGGTAAAGAAG
>PVIJ01015322.1:0-36975 GCA_004024925.1 Scalopus aquaticus
GAAAATTGTTTTTATTTTGATAAGAGTTTTATAAAACTTAAATTCTTTTATTTTAACTTTTCCTTGCTTTATTTTTCTAGCTAAACAGTAGATACATTTATGCTACTTTTAGAAATTTTCATTCCTCCACTTTGCTTGCTATTTTACCTGGCACATAGGAGACCTTCATCAGTTCTTTGCTTAATTTAGTAAATATTAGCAGATTCAAAATTTTTTGTTGCCATTTGTCCACTCTTTTTTTCTTTTTAATCAAACACATTCCATATACTTGGTCTTTGTTAGGTGAGAAAAAACACAAAGATGAGAAAGCATGGCCCTTTTCTTCCAATAGTTTAGCCTATAGTATGAAAGACCAATATGCAAAGGTATACACTAATAAAACTTTTGGAAGTTCATGATACATGCGTACACAAGATTAAGTAGTGGTATAAAAAGGAAATGGTCAATTATATGTGAAAAGTCAGGGACGTTTTCATAGATATGATAATGTTTTACATGAGTCAGACAAAATGGAAAACCACATTGCAGAAAATAAGTTATAACTTGGTGAATGCTATGAATCATTTCCTCTCCTAATATCCCTTTTAGCAACATAGGACTTGTTTACTCCACTGCTGGGACTTCTATAAGGTCATCTGACATCCTATTTGAGATAACCACTAAATAACAGTGTAAACAAAAAGCAAAAACAAACTGCATTGCCTAAGGTAGTACCTTCTTCTAGAAGTAATCCACAGCTTATGACAAATCAACAGGGAATTTGAAAGCCTAGACCTCCGACTCTCAACGTGGGACAATGCTAATGATATATTTCAACTAAAGACACCCTGTGGGCTTGGTTGACAACTTTTCCAGGACTGAATCCCAAAGTTTTGTTTTTTAAATGACAGTAGGCATTTGAAGTCCTTGAGCTTTTTATTTCATTTTTAATTGAATGATGGATAATTTATTTGTATTTTTTAATAATTATTCTAATTATTTTTATTGTATTCTATGTATTGAGGTAATGTTGGCTTACAACATTAGAAGTGTAGGTTCAGGCCTTTTCAGATGTGTGTTACCCCACTACACCCACCACCAAAATACTCATATCCACTGCATAGCCCACTGCTCCCCATCTTTACCCTGTCCTTCTAGTGGCCCCAATTGTACAGTCATACAGTTTTCTAGGGTTTGTTTTCATTCAGTTGTGACTGTTCCTTTGTTTCATTCCTCAATATTCTACATATAAATGAAAATGAAGCAAGACTTCTTTCCTTGGCTTTAGTAACATCCTGATAAAACTCCAAACTTACTCCATCAATTTTCATTCTCAGTGATTAAGAAAACAGGTTCCTGTAATTCAAAGGACTTAAAATTAGTGTTTCCCAGCTAGACACATTCCCAGTGATTCATTAAGCCCAACAAACTCATAAAATTATAAACTCAAAGAAATTTTGTGCTTGAAAAAAAAAGCTATAGTGTGTTCACCTTTACTTTGTGTTTTATCACCAATTTTAGCAAAACTACACCACTAGAAATATCACACATGAGATGTGTGTGGGATTGCTAGTGCAGCAGTGTTAGTCCATCCTGGATCAATGCTGATATAAAATACCTGAGAAGAGGCTCATGGGCCACTGGACAACATAACATGATATTACATTTCCTGTATTCCTGCTGAGTCCCAACTACTAAAACAGGAAAGGTAATGCTTTTTAAAATAAGGTAAAAAATTGAGCAAGTGTTTATTCTAGAAAGATGGCGTGAAGCTCATTATGACTGAAATGGGAGGAATAGGAAGATTAGTCAGCCACTTTGTAGGACTCTGAAAAGTCACAAAGATGTCCTTAAATAACCTTATATTAATTGTAGGTTACTTTTTATTCTTATTTTTCTTTTTCCTGGTCTTAACTACATATTTAGAGATCTTCAAATCAACAACAGTCCTGATTTTGTTCATTACATACAGTTGGGATTTGACTCTTGAAAATCAAACTGATTGCAAGCTCAGCCCTAGAGATGCATTATGGCATCATCTTTAACATAATGTTAGAGACATGTGGGAAAGATAGATATGCATTTCGGGGGTGATATGTACACAAAAATGCAAATGAAGAAGATCCGAGCAAAGCTAAACAGGATGATTCTAATTTAGAACTCAAATTAGTTTTTCAGATAGCTAGACACTTGTCTTTCATTTTCAATCACTCCTCTGTTTGTAGAGCACTTTGATGGGCTGTCTTGATAGCAAAATTATAGGCAATTAAATTTAGAGGACTAATCTTTCCAATGATTTCAACTTTAGAAAAATAAAAGAGATATCTTAAATACGACTTATAAAGTAAAAGAGTATTGTTTCTAAAATCAAAGGCTTGGTCTTTTAGAAAATCAAAGGGCCCCCTAGCCTTTGGCATCAATCACATTTTTCATGAGAAACAGAACTTTTCAGCTCTTGAGACTTCATGACAGAGAAAATTATTTAACCTATCTGCTATAAGGCTTGCTCTAAGGTGTGAAGATGGAGAGGAATTTGGCAGCAGCTGTTAACCCACCTGCAGAGAAAACTTCTGTCTCATTTCATCTGTTGAATTGTTCACATGATTCAGACTAATGTTTACTTGTTCACAATTAAAGATACCGCCTAGTCTTTAGAAATTGTTCCAAAAAGACTGTCAGAGAGACTGCAGGGTCTGAATGTTAAGATGCTCTCCCTGATTAAATGCTAGCTCACTATATACACGATGCCTATCCAAGAATGTTCAGTTGGCTAACTGGAGCAAAGGACAAAACTGCAGTTAAAAGTTGGCTGTCTTCCCACACCTGCCTCTGTAGAGGCAGTTTGAAATGCTATATTTATTTGCAGTTTAGCTTATATGCATATTTATGGGAAACCATCACTGCAACATTGATATGTACATCTAAATCTGTGCTTTCATGAGTTTCATCTGTTCTCAGGAATGTGGATCATAATATTTGTTTATGCTAAAATGTGTTAGATAGAGGCTCTTTTATCCTAAGAATCAATTGCATCTCCTTAGAATCTGCGGCTGCCAATAATGTATTTTGTTTCCTCATACCAGAAAATAATGCAATTAAAATGAAAGGAAAGAAAGCATATTAGCAAAAAAGCACATTTGAAAACTGAAATGTAGTAATAGCACAAGTCAATGTCTGGATGGCCATAGTAATCAGTGATGTGGCTTAAAATTGATTCAATGAAAGGGAGAGAAAATAAGAATTTTAATCATTGAAGTGCTCATTTAAATAAGCTCCTTGAAGGAGTATTTGTGCTGAAGTTACCCCAGAAATTCCAAGGTAAGTTTGCTGACAGATATACTGGGTAGAGACATCAATTATTTTACTCTAAGAGACATAAGAAAATCTTAATATTAGGTTCTTGGTTATTTTAGTTGAAGTTGAATTTTTTAAGGATTTTGAAGTGCATTTTTGACATTTAGTACCTATTAGAGTTCTCTTCAAAAGAATATAATTCTCTTGTCAGGATGGTAAAGATTACATTGTTTGCTTGAGAGAGGGCTGTTCAGCCTCTTAGGTAAATATAGAGTAAGCAAAAGCTTCAGAATCTTACACATTCAGTTAGGTTTGTAACTATTTAGGTCAGCCTAGAAAAGGAACACTCTCATGATTTCATGTTTAAAGCATGCATAAAAGGGAACATTATTGATGAAATAAAAACATGCAGTATTAAAATTATGACTTAAAAATAAACAAGGCAACAGAAATACTTTCAGTAATAGCCCTGAATTTAAGTGTTCAATAAACATTCACATTCAAACAGCAGTCAGAGATTTAGTTAATAAACATCACGGTGAAATAAAAGTAGGGTAAAATAGGAGCTGAAACATAATATAATCACAGAATTCATTCTTCATGACTTTAAGCAACAAAATGAACATTGGAGGCATGTTGTTGGAGGCAGCAATACTACCGTGTAGCAGGTGTGGGAAGAATGGATTATTTTGCCAGCCAGAAGATATTAGAATCTTTTCTTTTTTAATTTATTTAGGGTGTATGATCTTAACTTAATTGAGTCATTTCACCTAATATAATTTGAGAATGTCAGTCTTGACAAGTGACTATTATATTGAAAATAGTAAGAACAGCAGGATAAATTTATGTGGGGGTAAACCATTTTCTATTAGTTGTATAAACTTGGACAAGCCATTTTATAGTTTTGCACCTCATTTCTTCATCTGCATTAAGTTACGATAGGATTTAATTTATTGTGAGAGTTTTTTCCAACTCGAAAAGTTATCATCACCTAGTAAGTTCATATTACTTTTTCAGGGAGTTCATAAAGATGCCTTGCTGATGAAGTAATAATTTACAATATAATGTCTTATACATTATTTGAAGAGTAAAGGTTTAAACCCAGTCTTTTTTTGTCTCAAACCTTTTTCCTACATCAAGTGGAAAATACTGCCTGCCATGGTGGTTGCTGTTGTTCCTGATAGTTATTTAAATCCTCAAACTTTCATTCACAAATTTTGAATTTGAATTTGTTTAAGAATGCTTAAAGATTACTCTCTGTACTTTATTGACAAACAAGGGAAATCTGACCCAAAAATGTGAAGCCAAACATCATTGTTATGATGATGGCTTGTGATCAGGTCAAGACTTAGAAATAAAACCAGGTCTCCTCACTTACTGTTCATTGCTATTTAATTATTTTATATTCTTCTTCCATACTCATTGACTACCTATTCTGGACATCTCCATTTTCATCAAAAGTCAACATAGGTTGTGTTATGATTCATTGATTTGACAGTTATATCTTACAAGTCAGATTCTAAATTATTGTATATTCTTAGGTTTGAAACTTTGTTAGATTTTGATCTTTGTATTAACTTATTTTTAAGACTTTTTTTTTAAAAGATTCATTTATTTATGCATACAAGAGATGGGGTGTAGGCCAGAGGTATGCCCAGGGAGGAGGGGTATGGGAGGATTCACCGGAGACAGAGTGGTGAGCAGAACAGGCAGATTGACTGAAATACACTGCTGAAGGGAGCAGCAGGCGAGACAGGAGAGGTCTGCTGTGCCATGTGGGAATCTCCCTGGCCTGGGATAAAACTTATGCTGCAGTGGCTGCTGATAGCTTCATAGTGCTGAGACTTAACCCCGTGTACCACCAGGGAGGTCTTTAAGACTTAATTTAAAAATATATATATTTATAGTAAAACTAAATGGAAAGTACAGAATTCCCATAGACTCCCTGCCCCCATATTTATCTTATGTGATCATCAACATCCTCTACATAGTGGTATATTTGCCACAATCTGTGAACCTACATTATCATATCATTATCGCCCACAGGTCAGAGTTAACACTGAGGTACATTGTTGGGTTTGTACATTCTATGGGTTTGACAAATATTATGGGTTTTGGCAGAATAATTTTAGTGTTCTAAAAAATTCTCTATGTTCTGCCTATTTATCCTTCCCTCCCTTTTTCAAGTCCTAGTTTGTATTTATTTTAACCATTAATCTTGCCCTTTGCTTTGTGAGAGGAAAAACAACTCTGAACTGGCTTGTAAGACATAATTTAAGTCATCTCAATACCGGTAGGTGTTTCTCATTTTCTGTAGAGCAGTTGCATGGCTTGTTCAGAATTGACACATGGTATTTGGTATGGTGTGGCAATAGTTTTGATACACTGAGAATATTTTTGTGAGACTTATTCATTCATACATTCTAATCAATCAATCAATCAACAATTATTTCTTGCACAAATACTCACTGTAGTCAGCGTATTGATAGGTAGCTACGGTTTCCAGATTGAATGTGTCCCTAGGATAGGAACAAATGGTAATGAAGTAGGCAGAATAGTAACTTTCTAAAGATGACCACATCTTCTGGAGCCTGTGACTATGTTACCTTACATGGCAAAAGAATATTTGCAGCTGTCATAAAGGTTATATACTGGGTGGGAAGAAGATGCGGGTTTATCAAAGTGGGTCCAATTTACACAACAGTTTACATCAAAACAAAGAACTTTTCTAACTGTAGTCGGGGAGAGAGATGACTAAGACTGATCAGAGAGAGGCAATGTTGCTGGCTTTGATGGTGGTGGAGGGGGCGTGAGTCAGGGCATGTGGTCAGCCTCTAGAGACTAGAAAAGGAATGGATGTGAATTCTCAAAGCCACAGCTCCCAACCTGATATGTCTGGTATCCATATGAAAAGGAAAAATTTGGACACAGGGAGAATGCCATGTGAATATTATGCTACTACAGACAAAGGAACCACCAGAAATTCGAAGAGAGACCTGGAACAGTCTCCCCTAAAGGGACCCTGCCCATACTCACACCTTGATCACAAACTTCTAGCATCCAGAACCATGAGACAAATTTGTGTTGTTTATGCCACTTAAATTATGGTGCTTTGTTACTACACCCCTAGAAAACTAACACAGGGGTTCTATACGTTACAAATCATTCATGTGTCCTCTAATACAGTGGTGACCATGGTGACCCTGAACATTCCACATCTAGAAATGAAAGAATGTCATGTCTAGGTCCTTTCCCTTAGTCACTACCACAGTTTCTGTTCCTTATAACACGTATACAACTTTTCTCGTCATTTGACTTCGAATCTGCCAGACCTTCTTTTTAGAGCCCACAACTTCCCAGGAAAGATGGCAGCACATAAGATGTTCAAAATTCTTAATATCCCAATATGCTTGATTTACTTAGATGCAGTAATTAAGTAGTTAGTTAGCACCATTAAGTAATACTATATGGGAAGCAAATTTTAATCAGTAACTTATCTGAGGTAATTTCATCAAGCAAAGAATAATCCAATATATGACTATTCATAAAGCTAGAGAAAAAGAATTAAGTCACATGTATCCCACGTCAAGCTTCATTAATCTAGTACTCTAGCAGATATATTCTGAACTGCAAGCAAATAAGGGCAGTAGTATAATGAAAAACTACTTAAGTTTATGAAGAAAAGAGAAGAATCAAATCTGGAAAAGGAATATTGATGTGATACATTTAAGAGACAGTACTGCAAAAAGCAGAAGAGTGCTAGATTTACAGACATCAAATTGTTTCAATTAAAAATATTAAGCATATATCTAGCTCTCTATGACTAGTTCCAAAAAGTAAAGAACCAATCATATTAGTTTTAAATGATTGTTACATTTCTTGCATTCCTGTTTACATTACTCAGTATTTTCAAGTCAAAATATCTGCAACTTCTAAACCTAGAATCAGATTTAATCTTTAATCTTTCCCTTTAGTTATACCCTAGCACCATCAAATCCACCAGAAATTCATGTTTTATTTGTCTCATCCATTTTCCTTCATCTCTATTGCCTCTACTTTCCTCCAAACTACTATTTAAATTAATTTGGATATTGTATCATCTTCCTAACTGGTTTCTCTGGTCCCACTATTCCCATCTATACATAATCTATCTTCCTCCCAGTAACCAGACAACTAAAATAAAATTAAATGCTATCATTCTCCTATGTAAAATGTACATTGAACAAATCCATCTCATGTTTTCTCTATGGGAAGATAAAATCAAGAGTCTACAGGGACAAAAGGATAGTATAAATGAGTGACTAGAATGGAATTGGCATGGTATAGAGAAGGAGGTACTATAACAAAATGAAAAGTGACCTCCCTATCTAAATGGTATATGACTTGATAGGAAAACATGGGGTCACTGGTCCCAGATGACTTTTTCAAGAAAAACTTTAAATCCACAATTTTATGTAAAAATCTCCCAAATTTTGAATATTAAAATGTATTTCAATTTATTTTTCAAAATACTGTTCAGGCCAAATGAATCACAAATGTGGACAAGCTCTGACCTTTAAGGCTAGACTTAACATCTCTGCTCCAGCATATGATCAGAATGACACTTAGCTGGGGGGTAATTTACTAAGTGTAGTATTGATGTGTATTGAGTTGGGGTGGGGGGAGGCTACCCTGTCTCCCAAAACCTCTCCAGGTGCAGGAAACACAGGGTTGTGTTCTCTGGACATAACTTAACAATAAAAGCCTACATTCCTGTCTGTTCCTTTTTTATCATAATGCACTAGCCATAATGCACTAGCAATCATAAACACTGTCCTCTCCTCCAGGAACAGATCAGTCCTACACCACCCCCCTTTGGTGTGCCAGTACCCACTGTCTCGGCCTACACAACTCTGTCCCTTGCTCATCATGTCTTTCTGTTTACTTTTCTTGCTTAATTGCTGTTGATAGGACTTTCTGTTCTATTTTGAATAGAAGTAGCAAGAGTTTATTCCGTTTTCTTGACTTCTTGTTTCTGATATTAGAAGAAAGGCTTTTAACATTTTGTTATTGAGTAACGTGTAAACTGTGGACTTATATATAGTTGTTTATTATGTTGAGATAGGTATTTTCAATACCCAATTCTTTCAATGTTTTTATTTTGAAAATATATATTTTGTCTATATTTTCCTGCATCTATTGAGATGGTCATACGATTTTTCTTTTACAATGACATATTACATATATTTTTGTAATGCTGTAACATCCTTGCATATCAGGTATAAATCCTGCTTGACTATGGAATATGATCCTTTTAATGTGCTGTTGAATTCAATTTGCTGATTTTGTGTGAGAATTTGCACATCTGTATTCATAGGGATATTGGCATGCAGTTTTATTTTCATGTAGCATCTTTATATGACTTTGGTGTGTAATACTAGTTTCATAAAATGAGTTTTGTAGGGTTCTCTTTTCTTCACTTTTTTGGAATAAGTTGAGAAGCAGTAGTATTCCTTCTCTGTTAAACGTTTGGCAGAATTCACCAGTGAAACCATCTGGTTCTGAGCTTTTGTTTTTTGGGAGATTTTTGATTACTGATTCAGTATCCTTACTTATTATGGGTCTGTTCAGATGCACTATTTTGTCATGATTCAGTCTTGGTAAGTTATATATTCTAGGAATTTGTCTATTTCTCTTAGTTTCTCCAATTTTTAAACATTTAATTGTTTATAGTAGTCTAATCATTTTTATTTCTGTGGTATGTTTTAATGTCTCCTTTTTCATTTCTGAGTCTTCTCCCCTTTATTAATTAATCTAGTTAACATCTTGTCAATTTTGTTAGTCTTTCACACACAAAAAAATCTCTTGGAGTAATTATCTTTTCTGTTTTTTTTTTTTTTTTTTTTTTTTTTTTTTTTTTTTTTTTTTTTTTTTTTTTTTTTTTTTTTTTTTTTTTTTTTTTTTTTTTTTTTTTTTTTTTTTTTCTGGTCTCTTTTCCATGTATATCTGCTTTGATAATAGTTACCTTCCTCCATTTGTCACAGAAACTTCTTAATTACTATAACATTCTGACTAGACTATTCTTTTTTCTCTTCACATTATTAACTTACTCAAATTATTCAGATTTAAATTTATTTTCTTCAGTAAGGCCTTTCTGAATTACATAGTAACCCTCCCCCCATCACTCTCCTTTATCATCCTGTTTTATCTTGTCATGTTTGATATTGTTTAAATTTTTTTTGTTCATGTATTTGTTTTATTTTACATTGTCTCCCACACTCTCTCTTCCACCTGTAA
The DNA here is from genome assembly GCA_004024925.1 of Scalopus aquaticus. NCBI lineage: Eukaryota > Metazoa > Chordata > Mammalia > Eulipotyphla > Talpidae > Scalopus > Scalopus aquaticus. Next base: position 9,550 of record PVIJ01015322.1, read on the forward strand.
CTCAAACTGGAATGTATACTCAGTGAGAGACTTGAGAATAGTTATCTTGTATTTAAATGTTCACTGATTTATTCCAGTGTCTAAGGTATTGCCTGGTATCCAATTGGCCAATAAATGTCTTGAACGAATACAAATGTTAATATTCCCAAAGATCAAGGCAAACTATGTATATGAAAACACATGATGCAAAAGAAGCACCTTTGGTACAATTTACCATATGGCCTGATGAATCTCTTTTGAAGTAATTACATTTAACTCCGATGAATGGCTCCCATTTTGATTTCACTTAATCTGTGAAAGAAAATTAAATGATAGACAGGAAATCACACTGTCAAGTGGTGAAAACAGATGCATACATTTTGACCTAAGTTCAAGCATTCTATTCTGAGTTGAACAGTTCTGCAACGTGATACCTTCTATATACTAACTTTCCTCTCTGGGTTGATTTACATTGTGGAAATGATTTATGATAACAAAGAGTAACATGTATATATTCACACATATATATACATATGTGTATATATATGTATGTATGTATGTATGTATATATATGTATATATATATGATACAATTTATTACTTGATAGCAAAATAAAATTCTAATGGAGAAGAAAAGGATCATCTTCAGTAATACCCAAAATCCAAAACTAAGGCACTGATTAATTGACTTTCTCTAGCCAGAGTTTTGAAATATCTTAAATCATATACCCATGTAACTGAATTCTACTGCTGGTTCACTGTGTCCACAAAATGGAAATTGTATTTATAATAGCAACGGAAACTAGGAGGATGTCTGTTTCCTATAAGGTATGTTGAGGGTGAAATATCTTTGACAGCTTCTCCGTACAACTTTTTCTGCTCCAGGACATGAAAGCAGAGGGCTGTGAACCCTCCTATACTGCTTTCCTCTGAACAAAGAACTTATATTGTCTCTCACCCACCAGAGAAGCAATAAAAGAGGAAGAGTTACCAGCCTTGCCATCTGATACCTTCTTTATCTGGAGTTTTGCCTCTAGAGATGCCAAATAAGTCTATTACTTACTGTTTGGTTATTGAATGAGCTCCTGACATCTCCTTTATTTAAGAACATTAGTCAAAATTGATCCAGAGGGAAAAAACTGGCTTTTGAAATATGAAATCTAAATCATATTATTCTTAGGATGATTATTATGTAATAGATATGCATTTGTATTAGAGGGGTGGTAAAAAGGGTAGAAACAGGATTTAATCTGTTAGCAACTCAGGAAATACTCAATACCACTTTACTTACTATTCCTTCAGCCTTAAGAAGAATGAAAATTATGGCATTCACACCAGTCCTGATGAGGACTAAGGTCAAGAAAAACATGCATTTTCTAAGACCTTTGAAATATAACACATGAACTGACTGCTTTCTCTGGAGAACATTCCTTCTTGCTAGTTGAAAACTCAATGAATGATGCATCTTAACTTTTTAAAATGGTGATTTATAAAAATCAAAGCTTTCTACCAACTTTTCCAACCAAGTTGGATGACATCCCAGTGTGTGTATTCCCCCTGTGGAAGAGTGTGGAAGCCAGTTGTACTCAGTGCCCTCTTGATGTCCCAATCCTCCCTCTGACCTGGAGACATCCATTCTGGCATTTGCTGGAATGGCATTTTCTGGGTCATCTCACATGCTCTTTCACATTTACTGAAATGTCAGCTCTTTACAGGGGCTTCTCCGGGGCTCCTTTGCTTCCCTAGCCACCTCATTGGGAAACAGCTGGGCAATGTTGGCTTTATCCAAATGTGTCAAATTGAATATTGAATCAACAAGTTCTGTAAATGTTTATTATTGAATTCCTGCAGATCTCACAGGATTTGATTCTGTATCCAGGGTAGGAATACCTCATTCTCTCTGTTTAAATTGAGCATGTAGGATATTGTGTCACTGCGTAATGCAAACCAGAAAACTGCTGTGCACGCCAGATCAAGTCCTGGGCCCATGAAAGCCACAGTTGGTTTTCTCCCTCCTTGATGAAATGTACTATGCAAACTGTGATTGCTGCATCTCCATCTCAGGGGATCAGAGAATGTCCAGCAGCATCATAAAAGTCCTGCCTAGCACAAACACAGTATCTTTCTTCTTCATGACTGGTTTGACTTTGGCATTGCTTGCTTGTTCTACTCTGAGAATATCTTCAATATGGCAGAACTTCCTTGTTCCAATCCAAACTATAAAGGGAGTAGATAGAAAATGTATGTAAAAGTCAGGCACTGAATTGTGCTTTTTTTCTATGACAAATGTTATGTCAGAAGCAAATGTAGTTTTCCTAATAAAGTTTCTTAAGAGAGCCTGCTGTTGATCATGTTCCTAAGATTTTTTAATCAGTTGCTGCAATTTTCACTGAATAGTGCTAAAAAAATTCAAGATGAGTCAGTGAATAAGGATAACTCTCTCTCTTAAAAGACGTTGATGTGAGATTTTTCAAGAATCACCAAAACAGAAGGTCATTTTGCTTTATACAAAAGCACCTTTTTTTGTTATTTTTCATCTGCTTTATTAGGGAAGCAAAAAGCCTTGAAAGTAATTTTTAGTATGTCTTTGGTGAGATAAAACCTTTTTACTCTTTTTTTCTGTCATAGTGACAGATATTCTAACTATTTTGTGAATTATGAAAAATAAGCAGAAAGGAAAAACAGACACTGTGTGACACTACCAAAAACTCCTGAGCATTTAAAATTTTAGCTCTACTGGAAAGAGTGCGTATTTTTCTCATTTCACACTTGAACAGTGAATCATTAACACAGAATGAAAATGGACATTTTGCTTCTCAGGATTCCCCCTTAAGGTAATCAATCAGATAGCTTAATTCTTCATCATTTAAACAAAGAAACAGTGTTTGCAAATTATTTCTTATACATCTCATTTATCCATAAATACTCTAATTAATCCACTGAAATATGCAGCTATTTACCTATCTGCCTAATAAAATTGCTTTTCATTTCCCTATATGACCTTGTTCCTGTTATTTCCTATTACTCGTGGCTTTTTTTTTTTTTCTTGTGGTCTTAGCCACTGTGGTGTTTTTGGTCTTCTAAATTTCTAATTAGCTGAAATATCAGGGTAAGACATTTAATTTTGTTTCCTTTACTTGACGAGAACATGCATAGCCAGATGATGGTGTGATGTATGTTCCTAGCTAACCCTTTCGTGAGTGCTTATTTTGTTTCTTACATTATCACATTTATCGTCATAAATAAATACTTGGATAATAAACTTTTTTCCCAAGTGAATAAAGTGACATCTGTATAACTTCCCTAAGATTAAAGAGCTAAAAATTATTTTATAAGGATTAAAACCCAGCCAAACATTTTATCTTTGAAGTCTACTAGATTACACTTAATAAAGATCTATGGGCCCCAAGGCATTCATTCACCTAACCCTTGAAGAATACTCATCCTGAAGTTCCATATGATGCACCCCCACCCACGATGGTGCCTGTAGTTAGGCTTCCTCTTCCTCATTACTTTATTCCTTAAATATCTTTTATTCCTAAGATCTACGAGAAGGATCTTACTCATATTTTCATTACTCACTTGTCTTGGAAGTCATCTCTCTCTAACCTCAAACTAGTGTAAAACTTTACTGTGTGATACCACTCTGTCCTTTCTTCTCTGGCTCTTAACCTCCAGTGTATTGCAGTTGTTGCAATACTTATTAGACTTTTTCCACAGTATACAAAATTTCTGAGAACTTACCTTATAACTTGAATACAGTGGTGATAAACTAATCTTTGTTTCATGGGAGGATAAAAAGTGGTGGAAAGAAATCAACAAAGGAGTGCAGAATCAGTCCATGACTCATTCCTCTGAATTGACCAGCTGTCTACATTCCCTTTCTAATATAATAGCTGCTACATGTTTTGGAGAAAAAGAATTTCTCACCCTTTTCATTAAAATTCAAGGCTATATGAACATCCAAAGTCACCTATTCCTGCGTGAATACTTTTGATCTCCACGGTACCTTCTATTTAACATGCTGGCACCCGTTGCTGCCGTTTTAGCGAATAGTTCATTTCCCTTTCTTTCAATTTTCAAACTCCTTTATTTTCACTCAGAGGAAGTGAGAGTAATGTCATACACTAAAGCTACATATCTGACACATATACATCTACATCGTGCCTCTGCCAGTTGAAATGTCAAAAAAGCCTTGGGTGCCTTTGAACTTCAGGGTCAGGTAATTGCAAGGATGCCTCACTTGCTGCGGGTGGTGGCTCTACATCCACCGTGCATCCTGGTGACACGTCTGGCTGGAGCTGAGGTCTCTTGCCTCCTGAACTCTCTCAGATAGTCAACCTTTTAAGATTTTCTGAAAAAATGAATTTAGAGGTTACCTTTAGATGTACGTGGTCAAATATATCTCCATCGTAATCACTGTTATAAAGCTCAGTGGATAAATTGATAAGACACTACCTCAGGTGATAAAATAAAGCCAGAATTTGTTCACTCTGCAGCCACCTTGTGACCTGATTTTAGACACAATTCGTTGCTGACAACTAATGCAAAAGATTTTCCCTATAATAAGGGGGAAAAGAAAAGAAATGCCTCCTCAGCTTAAGAGTGGAGCCATAAATACAATTGTACACTTTTTAAATCAGCGAATTCACTTCAGCAACTATCTATTGAAAGTAAATAAAATCATCTATTGAAAGCACATTGGGAAAGTCACAGCTTTAACATTGAGGCTCTGGAAACAGCCCATTCATTGACATGCCCACACTGAGTTTACACTCCACACTCATTTCCACTGTTCTGTCTATTGTTCTATTCCTCCAGAAGACTTCTGACTATCTCAGTTCCCTCAACCTAATAAAGGTATAGGATTTACTAATCTTTTCAACATTTATTTATGCCTTCAAGTAAATCAACACAAGGAATACAGATTGGACAAAGCAATCATTGCTTCCCAATCCAGGCACTTGTGTTCTAGAGGGAAGAGGTACATAATGAACAAACAGATAGTTCTATGTAAAAATTAAGGTCTGATGTGAGAAAAGTAACTGAAATGAAGTAGATTAGACAAGATATCAAGGAAGGTTGTCAGGAAGGGAGGTAATATTGGGGTCAAATCCTAGACATTGGAAAGGAGCTGGTCATGTGGAGATCTGGGGTAAGAGACTTTCTAAGTGGAAAAATAATGAGCACAAAGACCTTGGTTCAGGAGTCAAGCTGAGTTTTCTGAAGGATAGAAAGATGGGATGGTCAGTGGAGCTTAAAAATGATGAAGATATTATGCAAAATGGATAATGACAGGAAATAAATTCTGAAAATTAAGCAGAATCAGATCATATAGGAACTTCTAAACCAGAGTCAGAATTATGGATTGCAGGTATCCTGCAATATCACTGGGTGCTTATAAGTAATAGAAGTGTATGAAATGATATGTTTTTAGAAAATATTTATTATTTTTTAAAGATTTATTTATTTATGGATACAAGCTGTGTGTAGGCCAGAGGTGTGGGGGGTGAGAGGTTTCACCAGAGACAGAGAGGGGAGCAGAACAGGCAAATTGAAATATACTGCTGAGGGGGGCAACGAGTGAGACAGGAGAGTTCTGCTGCGCCAAGTAGGAAGCTCCCTGGCCGGGTATTGAACTCGTGCTACAGTGGCTGTCGATAACTTCATAGTGCTGAGAATTAACCCATTGCACCACAGGCAGGCCCCCCAAAACAATTTTTTATTTAAACAAGGGGAATCATGGTAGAGATGGACAAAAGACCTAACTGGTGTTTCACATACTGACACACACTTCCTTAATTCCTTAGATGCTCCCTTCCTTCTCTGATCTCCTATCAATATTTTGTCTAAGACAACTTTATAAATTAGTAACTCTAGTAAGCAGTCCTGGTTATTATTTACTAGTAATTGCACTAAGTGCTTTGCAAATTTATTTAATCTACACACAGCACTGTGAAGCAATTAATATTTTTATCTCCATTTTTCAAAAGAAACTGAGGCTGAGAGGTTAAGTAGCTTAGCTTGCAGGTAAGAATTATTAGAGTTGGGATTTGAATCCAAATCTGCATGTTTTAAATATTCTGGGCTCTTAACTGCCAGTATATATGATCTTCTATTTTTTTTCTGTTTCATAAATGGTGTTAGCATTATCGCTCTGCTGCTTATATCACATGCAAAGCAATAAGGCATAAATATTTATTGAATATGTCAAGGTCAATACTTCAAGAGATGAGTAAGCTCTGGTAATTGAACTATCACAGGCTTTGTGAAGTTCGAATTATTTACTCTGGGTATAGCTGACTCTAAAGTCTGTGACCATTCCTATAGACCCATTGTCTTTTAAGCAACTGTAATATTTCTCATCTAGTCATCTTTGATTCTAAAATAAGATGTACATTTGTAAATGTGGATTGTAAATGTGGATTGTTTTTAGTAACTTCTATCAGTGATTCTGCTTGCATGATCTCTACCTTTTGTCTCAAATGACACCTCCATGTATATTATTCAGGTTGAGTCCTCCATGTAACATTTATATCACTTTGATCACAATATGTAACATAAAATATTTAATAAACTGAAACACTGTACCATGAAAACAACACTTGTTTATCCTTAGTTTTTATTCAATAATTCATACTCTTTGAATGCTTTTTGTTACTTGGGGGAAAAACAGAAAAAAATACTTTGAATGTTTTATGTCATTTGTTAGACATTTATGTGAATGCATTACTGAATGCTACATACATGCTAGATCCTACTGCAGGTGCTAAGGTTACAGCAGTGAACTAGGTAGTTTGTGTCTTCACAGAGCTTTCATCACAGTCAGGGAAGAGAATGGAAAAAAGTAATAGAACTTCAGATGGAATGCTTGCCATGAAGAAAATCAAGCAGATAAAAGAATGGATGGGTCTAGGAAGGCAGAGATCTGATCATAAAAAAGGAAGTTTGCAAGTCTAGATATATGACTAATGTTATAGAAAGAAATTTCTTTCTGACTTGGCACTTATTGATTAGCTAAGCTGATTGTGTTGTGCCATTTTTACTCAGGTAAATTACTGAGAGATTCTTGACCAACATATGATTGTGAATATTTACATTCATTTATTATTCTTATTTTTACGAGGCACACGAGTTGTACACCCCTCAGATGAAGGGCTGAGTAAAGTAAATTTCCATCTTTTTTTTCAGAGGGGCATTTTGTCTTGCTCTAGATTCTGTAGAGTTTTGGAAAGCATTTTCATGGATAATATAGAAAGAAGGTTTAGATCTGCCCTTGGAACCCATGTTTCTCGGTTTTAAAAATCTCAGTTTCCTTTCCCTGAGACACAATGTGTAATTTCATGAAGGTCACTGTAATTCTCATCTACCTCCTGGAAAAAATTCTTGACATCATCTTGAAGGTGGCCTTATAAGAGACTTACTATAGAAGCATTCATTTCTTTTCAGTGTGTTTAATTCCTTACTCTGACACTGGCTAGTTAGGTGACCTTGGGCAAATTGCTTTTCTTACAAAACTTCTGATTTTCCTTGACAGATTTCCTTTTCTTCATCACTCAAAACAGTTCTTGAAATCTCATCTCCTGCAGGAAGCAGTTGTAATAAATTAGAGAAGAAATTATTAATTTCAATATATCATTTCCATTGAGCTTGTCTTATATTCTATGCACCTACTAAATGCACTTACCCCTGGTTTGCAGGTAATAGAAAGACACTTCTGCTTTAGCTTCATTATATATTTTAAAATGAATTGCTTATTTCATTATTCCTTTTACATATTTATCTGTTTTCTAGGTTATATTCTAAAGTGATTAAGTTATACTTACATGTTTCAGTCTCATTGAAACAGTCTACTCTTTACATTCTAATTCTTCTCAGTAAAAGAAGAGATTATTTTCAGGATTACAACATTTTCCATACCCATCTAAAAATATCAAATGGTACCTTGAGTGCTAGAGTTATGACCTAAGAGAATTTGTTGGAACATGGGGACTCAATATGGCTTTTTATATATATCCCAGATCTTAAGCCCAGTGTCTAGCACATTGTAATTGCTCAGTGTTCTATTTGAATGAGTGGTGTCAAAATGAAACCTAGTACTGTCTGAAAGAACCAGGACATTGATCCGAGGACTTAAGGTTTCGATGGAGTCTTCCTGGCTTTGACAGACTAGAATCTGAAGGTCTTGGACAGTGGATTGCCTGGGAATTCTGAGAGTCCAGTTAACCTCCATCTCAGACCCTAATTAACTGTATGGTCTTTAGGCAGAGTCCCTATCCTCTTTGCCAGTCAGGTGTGTTGGGGGGGGGGAGGGGATTGAATGAGATTTTATCTCAATAGTAACTCACACACACAATGTTGATAGCACCTCAAAATAAATCAAAGCTTTTCCTAGGAACTATAACTACAGGTAGGAAATGCTTCAATCAGAGGTAATGTCTGGTTAATTACAATCCTTCGGGATAGGATGATGGTATAACTTATACTTGTACGCTTATCAAGGAAGGAAGGAAGTATTTTCAGAGTATTGGAATTTTCACTCAGCAGGGACATTAACTTAAGGACTTTAACAAACTATAGACTGAGAGACTAAACATTTGATGCCTAGCAGGTAACTACATATGAGGAAAAGCACTGGGAAATACCATTTCTTCTAGTTCCGCAGCTGCAGCTATGAGTATAATCTGCCTCATGCTCAAGAGCATTGTAATAATTAATGCAAGTGAGCTGCTTTTGTGAAGGGGGTGAAACTTCCTGGGCTTGGTCTATACTTGTGAAATGGGCTGACACTAAATAACCCAAAAGTCCCCTAAGCAGGGTGCCATGAGTATTAACATGCATTAACATTAGGAGTGATTAAATTAACTATGACCTAACCATAACAATGGCTAAATCATCTTTACCAGGCAGAGCAGAAAATTGCAAACAGCTTTGGAGTATGGGGCAGTGAATAAAATCATAACACCTCAGAGTTGGTGAGGCAGAGGTGGCACTAAATGAAGGCTGTTTTATTTACAAGATACCCGGCTGCCCTCCAGAGAACACTTCCCCTGCAATTAAACATACAGAGGGCACTCCTGTCCCCCATGCTAAGCCAGAGTTGGCATTTATTTACCCTTTTTAAAGACACATGTAGGAAAAGAGAACACTACTACCACACGTGGACATATGGGCAATATACCAACTAATTAATAAGCTCTGCTTTTCCTTTACATTGCAAATCTTCAGCTTGGAGGTCTCCCTGCTGCTATCATAAGAGTGCAGAGAGATGACAACAGACTGGTGTTGCTGTCTTAAGTATCCTTCATGGGAATTACAGCAAGATGTTACAGAATAGCTCCAAAAATCTTTATACAGGGTATTCATTAGAGGAAAGAAAATTTCTGTGAGAACCTAGACATAGCATTTGTACTCCCAAGAGCTCCTTCTTGTTTAATGGCCTGTGCTAATTATTGTCAGGGAAAAAGAACCTTCTTCTTCCTTCTTTTTTTCTGGAATAATAAGGGACTCCTGAAATATTCTAAGGGTGTTAAAAGCTCACTATTGTTCCTTTGTTCTCTCAGGCGTCTGTGTTGCTCCCCTGGACTGCAGTGATTTTACTGTTCCCCTCACCTTCTCCTTCTTAAGTCCGTCCACCTCTTGTCCCTCTTCTGTTAAACGAAGCTTTGTGCAAGCAAGTTGCTATGATGGTTGCTGCTGCTTCAGTGGAAAGTGTTATGAATAATGCTGCATTTTCCTGGAAGGCTTCTAAAAACAAAACAAAACAAAACAAAAAAACTGCTTGGTTTAACAACCACCGTTTCTAAGAGTTTTCTGCATGATTAGGAATATAAGCACATTGCTTAGAATCTGGGCACTCCTCTACTTCCTTTAGAAAATAGAACAAAACAAAATAAAACATGTTTTTTGTTGCTTCCTGAAAAATCACCGCTTAATAAGAAATAAGCACAAATTGTAAGACTGTTTCTCAAAGCCTGGCTTTGTTTGGGATTCAAGTCCCAGGCTATTATTTCATTCATGGATTTCTATTTCTCATGTGTTATAATGGGAATCTGGCCTGTAGGATATAATAACATATGCTTTCAAATTATAGTCCTCTGTTCTTACACTGATAGAGAGTAAATGCTAAAAGTAGAGAGGTTGCACAATTGAGTTATTAACATTGAAGTGGTTAGTTCTCAGAATTACCTTCTACATTATGAGAAGTTATAAGTACTACTGTCTTAAAATTTTACTTTTATAATGCTTTTTTTGCATTTGTTACATAAACAATAGTGGAAATTTCCTGGGGATTCTGTCTAGTAAAGAAATGATCTTTGAGAAAAACGACTTATTTAAAATATGTAATAATTAAGATGTCCTTGTGTTGAAAGAAAATTGGAATCTTTAACAAATAATCATTCACACATTTCCTCTTTATCTAATTTCTATAAACCTAGTCTGGCTTTATGGGTAATGTGACCAGCACAATCTGCTAAAACATGATTAAAGAAAACAATTTAGGTGATACAAACTTTACTTAATACTTAATGAAGAAGGCAGTTTCATCTCTCAGGGTCCAGAAAATTGCAACATGGAGTGAAGGGCAAGTCACTTTTATAGAGTAAAGAATAGAGAACAAAGAAAAGAGAAACAGAAAGTAACTAAGGAACAGATAGTGAGTATAGAGTTCAGAAATGGATTGGTGTTTAGGAATTGGCTGGCCAGATCTACTGCATTTCTGGTCAAGGGAAGCATTTACAAGGACACAAAAGTTATCTAAGCTTTGCTTTGCTAACACCGTATCAGTGTGATGTCCACACACAGGAGAGGACCCAGACCCCTCACTCTGCCTGCTAACAAGGTGATGCTGCAGGCAGGAGCAGCTCCAGCTGGGGTCCAGAAAATTATTTCAACAAGTCATATAGGATCTTAAACAGTCAGTTTCCTCTTGGAGTTTAATGCTTTGAAACAGTCTTAAAATTCTCAATAAGTTTGTCTTTCAACTTATATTTTGTAAATGAAGTCCAGTGGAGTGCAAAGAAGCATGTGTCGAGTCTTAGAGCCTCAGCGAATGGGTGGTTCACCTCATATCACCTCTCCACCTCCCTGATAACTTCTCTACTGCTCACTCCCAGCTCCCTGGTGCCCTGGTCTAATTTGACCTCCTCTTCTTCACTGTCTCCCACTGACCACTGTTGCTTAATGCCCAGGTGGGGAACTGAGTACAGGTTGCAGACAACTGGGGTCTGGCAAGAGAACATTCATCTCTACCTTGGGCTAGCTGCACTTGGACACAGTCATTTGGGCAATTTGAGATAGAACCAAGAGTGTCTCTGTATTGAGGTTGCAATTCATTTCAGGAAACCTTTTTACTGAGGCTTGGAATGGCAGGTTGTGGAAGGGAAGATTAACTTGCCCACCTCCAGTAAGGTCCCCCCAAATCTCTTTTTGCATTGGACAGAGCGATAGCTAGTCCTGTCCCAACCTTCATAATTTAGAACCCTGGGTTCCTCATCACTTTCATAATAACAGATATAAAGGTCCTATTCATCAGTTAAAGAAAAATTTACTGAAAGAACAAAAGAAAATGATCCTAAAGGAATTTCAACTGACGCTCACTTTTTAAAGGCTCTTCTAGAAATGAGAGTAAGAGAGCACACACTGGTTGGAGACTTTCAGATAACAGTTTCTTTGTTGCAAGGAACAAAGAATTGCCGACACTATCTCAGGGAAAAGTGAGTTTGTTATAAAATGTCGACATTGAAACCCATTGCCATCAGAATACTGTGGGTGCCTGCTCTCACCCTGTCTCTGCCGGTGGCTCACCCAGTCTCTCCAGGAGTTGGCTGCTGCTTTCTCTACAACTTCATTATAACTTCGACTTGTACAGAGCTCACTATGCTCTGTCATGGGTTTCTTTTCTGCCTTGGGACCATATAAAGTCAGTTCCCACTGCTAACTTCATGTCTTGATAATTCTTCTTTCCTGCTAGATCACATACTGCTGACTGGCCCCGACTGCAAATTGGTTACTCTTCAGTCAGATTCTTAACTCAGTTACCTCAGCTGTAGTCAGAGTGTTAGGTAAATGAATGGACTGTCTTTATCCATCAAGGAATATGGAGAGGGCCAAGTCCTTCACTGGCACCTTGGAGTGACTCACTTTTTTTCCGGTCCTGAATTGACCTTGTCCCTTTTATTTCCCACACGCTAAAGATTCCATCATTTCAGTTAATTACTTATGAGACATATAAGATATTCATATTCTTCTTTCAATTGTATGACTCCTATTAACTTTACCTCCTAGATTTATCATATTTGTGACTGATTTCAGAATAAAATCTAGTCTCTTCAGTAGGGGATCAAAGAGCTTTCTGACTTGGCCCCTAAATATCTTGGCAGTCTCATTCTTTGTTCTCCTTACTATTTCCCCATCCCCGCAAATTGCCATTTAACTACTTGTAATTCCTCAGATATCAATAAATCGTCCTCTTTCTCACCTTTCAATTTCACACATTCTTTTCTCTTTCATAACACAGCACACTATAATTGCCTTTCTCGTTGCATTTTCACAAGATATTGCCTCCGTTGATTTATATGGCCTCTCAATAGAATAGACAGACACCAATGCATTTCAGTTGTCTGCAGTCCCTAAATGATATATCTTAAATATAACATAGAAATTTTGCTGAGTCCCTATTCTGAAAATGTCAATGACCTCACAGTTTTCACTATAAAGTATTACATATTAAACACAGTATTAAGCAGCTCTCCCATATCATCTTTACACCATTCTTCTCGTGTTCCATAAAGAAACACTTGTTGTTAGTTATAGCTCATGCTTTTGTAACTGATGTTGCTAATTCCCAGAATACATTTCCCTGACTTTTATGCACAAAAAAAACTCCTACTCATGCTTAAAAATTTAACTCAAGCATCAGCAATCTTTGGAAGTCACTGTGCTCTTCTTTCTTTCCTTTTCTTGCAATTTTTGATTCCCTCTCTTTTAGCATTTCTTAAACTTTTTCTCAACTTTAATATTTTTCATAATATTTTATACCTATTGAGATAATCACCTTTCTTGTTAGAAAAAAATGTCAGCTTCTATTTTTTATCTTCAGTACATAGAAAGACACATGGGTGCTTGAAAATGGGGAAACACAACATACCTACAACTACAGCCTCAATCTTGGTTCTGCTTTTCAAGTCATTTTCATTGGATTATGCTACTTTCTAAGAAAAATGGTTCTCTCCCAGGTAGAATACACAGCTATTTCAATGATTTCATCCTTGTTCAATGAATTCTTAGTTTTGTATTAGATAGGGAAAAAAATAAGGTGTTGTAAGGTCACCTACACTGTAGAAGAGTAAGTGAAAAGAAGTTTACTGCCATTTTACATAACAGTCTAGAAATGATTGTCCTGTGCTGCTATTTGTTTCCTATATCAACCGATTCTGCAATTCTCTGACATCAACCAGGTATCCTATAATTCAGTTCAGTTCTGATAATAAGTAACTGAAGTTCCTGGGCCTCCCTGGTGGCACAGTGGTTAAGCTCTGCGCTATGGAGCTGTCAGCAGGGGTGACATGAGTTTGGCCTGAGGCTGGGGAGATTTCCACATGGTTCGGCAGACCTCTACTGCCTAGCCCACTGCTCCCCTCAGCAGCATACCTCAGTAGATCTGCCTGTTCTGCTCCCCACTCTGTCCCTGGTGAACGCTCTCGCCACCCCACGCCTCTGGCCTGTATCTAGCTTGTATGCATAAATAAATAAATCTTTTTTAAAAAATAAGTAACCGAAGTTCCTGTCAGGCTCCACAGATTAAGGATTCAGTCCCATAGGACTGGTCTTACTTTACATGCTGCTCCCAAGTATCGGGACCCCAGGTGATCCACACTGTCTGATTTGGCCATGAAATTAGGGGTTTCTACAACCTCTCTCCTGGATTTTATAAAATGCCAAAGTGACTCAATCTCTCAGGAAAATGCTTTACCCGTATATACAGTTTATTATAAAGGATATAAATGAGCAGCTGATGAAGAGATACACAGAGCAAGGACTCTACTTTCCTGAGAGCAGGAGCCTCTGTCTTGTGGAGCTGGGGTGTGATCCTTCTGACACACGGATATGTTTGCAAACTTGCAGCTCCCTGAGCCCCATCATTTAGGAGTTTTTATAGAGGTTTCACTTTGTAGGTGTGATTGATTTTGCTATTGGCCATTGGTTATTAACTCAATTGCCAGCCTCTCTTCTCTCCTTGGAGGTTGGGAAATGAAGCTGAATGTTCTAAATTTCTTTTCAAGGATTGCTCTTTCTGATGACCAACCCCTGTTCTGAAGCTACCTAGGGGTCTGCCAGGAGAGTCCTTATTAGAACAAAAGGCATTCCTATCGTTCTTATCACTCAGGAAATTCCAAGGGGCTTAAGGTCTCTTTAACAGAAACCAGACATAAAGACCAAATATATGTCTTATTGTATCAAATTTGAAAAATAGTTCTGATTCATGGAGTTATTAAGGAATCCAACTTGTAGTTTTTTTATCCTTTGCTTTTAGGTACATAGTTGAATGGATGATCACAGTCAAGATTGTTAAGAATGGTCAAGAGAATAAGTAAGGGTAAGACTGTATTACTCTCCTGAAATGCAGTTACATAATCATTTTAGCTCACATTCTGCTGGGAAAGACATCTAGTCTCAAAGGAAACTAGAAAAGGTAGTCTCAAGCTGAGTGGCTTGTGCCTACGTAAAGTTATTATGAAAGAAGAAGGAAACAGACTGTTGAATGCAATGACAGTATGACTCAAGTTGCTATTTTGAAATTATTTTTATAGCCAAAACATGTTAATTGTATTTTTCCAGGAGCAATGTAGTGCAGTGTCTATGAGAATTATTTCTAGAGTCAGGTAAAAGTCAGTACTGATCATTGTTAGCATTTGCCAAGTTACTTAACTTTCTGCTTCTGTTTCCTGTCTGGAAAATGGGTATAATAATAATATCTACCTTCTACATTGAAAACTAAATAAATTTATACAGGAGAAAAGCTTAGGGTATACGTTGCACAGAGCAAGCGAGATATAAGTTTTTACTGTTATTATTATGTTAGTCCTATATGTATATTCACATGTATTTTTCTTGTAGTTATATTTATTGAATGAATGAATGAACAACCTAACAGCTGGTAAACATGACCTATATATTTAACAATTCAGGAAATTCATATTATTCAGATCCTATGTTCAATTCTTATAAATTCCTACCTCTATCCTCACTTTTAGATTTTCAGTTATTACTTCTTCCTCCTATCAATCTTCCTCTAGAAGTCTGCCACTTCTAGTTCACTGGATAGAGTTTCTTTAGGTCTTTCTACTAGGAAATTTGAACTTATTAAGTTAGTATATGAAATAGAATTATATAGCCTCTGGGACACAATCCAGGGGACATGTTTATAACAGAATGCAAACTTATTTTTTAGTGCAATGCCCTTAAGAATCTGTTTTTGTTATCCAAGGATCTTTTTGTTTATTTCCTATGTTTATTTCCTGTGTTTATAGATAGGAAATGAATACTTCTAGAGAAGTTAGTTATGAAGTTTGATATGCCTATAGATAATTATCTAAGTCTCAATAAAAGCTTAAATCTTGAAATGTGAAGATAATTTAAAAAGAAAAGAAAACAAATATCACCATGTTGAATGAAATGAAAATTACTTTTACTCAGAGAAAAAAGAGAAATTTCACTAGAGCTTATTGGTAAGAATATGCATGATAAAGTAATTCTCAGATCTTAGACTGCCAGAAGTTAGAAGATATCCAGGTAAATATGGGAAGCACTAAGAGACAACTACTTGAATTTACTTTGCCTGTTGCTGTCTGAGTAAGAATATCTTTCTCTCTATGAATTTTTAAATCCCCTGTTCTGTATTCTTGCCAGCAGTAATCCATTGCTCATTCCTAGTCTATTTTAATGCAATTGGAGAGAAAAACAGTGATACTGATGCTACTAGGGAAGAATGGAAATTTTGGAAGCAGCATAAAGTACAGTAGACTTTGTGTGTGCATGCGTGTGGGGTGTGTGTGTGTGTGTGTGTGTGTGTGTGTGTGTGTGTGTCTACCTGGCTATGTGTAGTCTGATTTTGCAGCTATAGTTGTTACCTTTGTAGCATCTCCCCAGACATCCCAGGAGGCAAAGATCTTGGTAATTGATCCTGAGCAATTATATGACAGTTGGGTAATGAAAGTATCATTTGTCTTATCTCCTGCTTTCTTTAACTTGCTGGGATAATTATAAACATAAAGTTCTGGATCTGATTGGATAAGGTAAAACCCGATATTACCTCAGGTTTTTTTTAATGGAAGTCAGTATACCTGAGTATAAAATTGCAAAATGTTTTAGGGTGGAGAACAATGAAACAGCCCGTCGTCGCTGTATCACGTGTTTCACCCAACTCCTTCTTCCCCCATACAAACCATCTCCAGTCATTGCACAGCAGTAACTCCTTAAATGGTGACTGGATTCTAAACATGCATCTCACACAGAAATGGGATACTGGTTTTAGGGTAACAGATGTCTAACTGTATGTGTGGCTGAATAATCTTAGCAAAGGGTTATTGAGTAGAATCTTAAAAGTGGGTAAATAACAATGTAATATTATAGACAATATTCAGAAATTTCAGTACTTAGTCTTTTATATCTGCAGGAGAGTACAAACTCTTTTTGTACTCTAGGTCCACTTGAAAGGTTTTCTTCCAAGACTTTATGCAGTGAGAATTTCCCTTCTCTCTCTCACAACTCCTGCTAGAAAACACAGAAATAACACAGAGGTGTTATCTGTGAGGTCAAAACTAGAGTTAGAAGACAAGACCATAGTGCCCAAAACAAAAGGGCGAGCCAGCCTACCCTGCCCCCGCAGTATCACCAAGGACAGGCTCCCCTGTCTGTGAGTGACTCGAGAAGCAGCGTCCTCCCCATCACGTCCGCACACTGTGCTGCTTTGCCTATTAATGTTAATGAACCAGTCTAGAGTATAAAATCAGGAAGCCAATAACTTGATTAAAAAAAAAAAAAGGATTTGAGTATAAAAAATTTTCTGTCTTCCCTTTTCATAAAATCTTAGGCAAAGACCTTTGTTAGTGGAACTAGTTTTTCCATATAAAAAGAAATACTAATCAAATCTGGAAAAACAGTGAAATCATCAAACTCTTATGTGCTAGACCCATACTCTATTTAACAAACTTCCAGATAGAGTAAATCATTATTGTATGTATTACTGAAATGTTTAAATAGAAAAAAACTCTTCCACACCTTCTATATAACAATATCAATATCTATAGCTATAGCTGTATCTGTTACCAGGCAGAGTCTAAAATACTGTCACTGGGTCAGACTCTCTCTTATTTCTGTTTGCCCAGCAATGTGCGTAGATGCAAACAAAAGGAACTTTGGTACAGCAAAAAGAATTTAAAAAACACAAATAATTGTAAATAACAGGTTAGAACTAGCAGGGTGGAAGGAGAGGAAGAAGGTCCGGTTACCAAAGGACAGAACGAGGCGGAAGGCAGGAGGAGGAGCCAGCAGAGACCTGTGGCGGGGGTGTCAGGTCACCAGCTGCCTTTGACAGCAGCTCCAACTAAAGAAGAACTAGCTCACATGCATCATTCCCTCTTAAGACTCACAAAATGCCCACTCAGCTCACTTCCATCCCAGCAGCTCACTTATGAAGTCAAGGACAGTTCAGACCAGATGGAAGTGCAGGCTTCAGTCCCCTCCTGCTTGAGTGGAGTGTGGACATCAGGGGCTAGAGTTGGGCCCCTCCTCTGCACCAGGTTGCTGTAGCTCATCTACACCTGTGTCATCTTTATTGTCTGTGTGATCCATCTAGACACCACCAGTGTGAGCTGTGGAAACTGAAGACACCGTCAGTCTCTTAGAAAGGCACACACTATATTGTGAGAGGCATTGATTTTTATTTTTATCTAATTTTTTTTTTTGCAATTTGTTTTGTGTTCTTATTAATGCTTTGGATCCTAGTAAGATGCCAGTGAGGGGTGGTAGAAACAACCCAAACAGTAGGAAAATGCATTCAGGCTTGAGACTTGAAGCATCTTCAAGGAGGTGGTCGAGGAAACAGAGTGTAAAGGAGAGTGGGGAGGTAGGGATGGGTGACTGAAGGACATCAAACAATCTCTGTGGCAGGGAAGGCCTGACCCTCAATTACATGAATTGGAACTGGAAGAAACTAAAGTCTGTGACTGGTGAAGTCCTCAGGGAATCACAGGTATAGCCATTCTAAAATACAAGAAATCAGATCCATATGAATTTTTTTTAAAGATTTATTTATTTATACATACAGCTGGGGTACAGGCTAGAGGTGTGGAGTGGTGAGAGGGTTCACCAGAGACAGAGTGGGGAGCAGAACAGGCAGATCAGAAATACACTGCTGAGGGGAGCAGCGGGCAAGGCAGGAGAGGTCTGCCGCACCATGTGGAATTCTCCCCGGCCGGGCGTCGAACTCGCATCGCTGCTGCCAACAGCTCCACAGCACAGCGCTTATCTGCTGCGCCACCAGGGAGGCCCCTCCATATGAATTTTTAAGCTCAACAATTTGTATTGTCCTCGTTCAACTCACTATATTTCTGTATTAGTCTGTTTGAGTTGCCATCACAGAATACCAGACACAACAGAAATGCATTTTCTTATAATTTTGGACTCTAGAAGCCTGGCTTCAGGGTCCGTGTGTATATGCATTTTGGTGAGTACCGTCTTCCCGGATTGCACGTAGCTTCCTTCTTACCATGTACTTACTTCATACAGGGAAAGCTGACTCCCTTGCATCTCTCCTTATTATAGCACTAGTAGGTTCAGGGCCCCACCCATATGTCCATATTTCACATTACTTCCTTATTCCAAATACAGGCATTATGGATGAGGGCCTCAAATATATGCTTTTGGGGGAACAAAATTCAGTCCACAGCATTTCCCTTTATAGAAATTCTTCCAGCAGTGATGCTGTGTTGTGTGTATGCAAATGTACAGACAGAATATTTTGCTTTATGCAGTAAGCAACAACAAAATCCAAATATAAACTTCCTTATTCAAAACAGCCAGCAATGTGCAGTCAAGTCTATTATATTATAGTTCAACTCCCTGAAACTATCTTTCCTCCATTCTTCTTCCATTTTTTAAGGTTCCTAGAGATTATACTAGATTCAGCCAGCTAGTTGAAGAAAACCTTCCAATTTAAAGTCATCTGAATAAGAACCTTCATTTCATTTATTCCCTTCTTCCAAGTACTACAACATTTTCACAATTTCCAGGAATTGAAATACAGACATTTGGGGGTACTGTTTTCCCCCTGAAATCACAACAGCCATATAATTATATTAGAACATATGATTTCTTGTACCTATAGTCTAGCAAGAGAAAAGATAAGGAAATCAAATCATTAAGTTTGGAACCTGCATTTGATCCAACTGCTGCTATTCTCCTGGGTATTTTAATTTCTGGTCTCCTAAAAATGGGCCTTTTACAATTGGCTAATAATCAAATCAGATTATGTATGTAAATTAAAGTACACTTAATCAAAGCACACAATTCAATTATTCTTCAATTCTCTGTAGCAGTCATCTGACATCTTACAAATTTTCAGAGCTTAATACAGAGAAACATAAACTTAGCATTAGTGAAAACATTGAATTTGAAATGATGATCCAGTGTGTTCCAATGGCAAACTGAAAAAATTTAGGGCATTAGCATAAGCAAAGATATTTCCACATTTCATAATGAACTCAGAAATATAAAATTGTACAATGTCATTTTTGCAAATAATTCATATTCCAATTGAACTTTGTACAGAAAGAAATTTTTAAAATATGTAATAATATTTTTGATGATCTTGAAAAAATGTTCAAAAATAAATTTCTTGAAACAATAGTACACACTTTTTCAAACAATGTACAAACACACATTTTCAATTATAGTAGAAATTATTGTAGGCAATATTCAAAAGACTATAAAATTTTGTAGGATATAGACCTATAGAATTTACATATCTGGTAGAAGAGAAAATACTATTTTATATAAAATATTACCTTTGCATTAACTTATGTTTCATTTTAATGTAATTAACAAAAATAGATTTTTTTTATTTTTAATTTTTAAAATTAACACTGCAAATGTGAACTAAAGCAAGTTGGTTAATTGCAGTAGGATATTTTTAAAGAGACTGTGAAAGATAGGAAAAACACTTTATTTTTGTCTCAATTATTTAGTTTAATGAACATAGCTGATTTGTCCCACAGTTTCTGTTATATATTCTTCTTACATTGATCTAAATTCAAAATAAAAAATTAAAGAACCAGAAGTACCAGTACATTCTTACTATACACATACACACAAAGCACATACATGTACAATGTGTTATTTGATGGGCTATGTCTTAAGAGAACCAAGGAAATAAAGCCATCCTGTGAAAATATTTTGTAATTTCTCCTGACATAAAAAAAATATTAAATAAATATGTATTAAATGAATGAGCAAACAGTTCTCCTCAATCTACATATACATGTGTGTGTGTGTGTTTATATGTATACACCCATCCATATCAATACACACATATGTTGCTATGAATGTATGTATATATATTGCATAATATACATATTAATATATATATGGAGGTGTGTAAGATTGCAAAAATAGACATCCTCAGATAACATTCAATATTGGAATTTATTAGAAAGGCACATGGAAGTTTAGGTATGGAAACAATTACATCTTTTCACTTTTGGACACTATGTGTCCTAGTAATTCTAGCCCTGGATATAGCAAGACTTCTACAGAGTACTAGGTAGGATATTATCTCAGAGCCATTTACAATATGTCTTGATTTTTCTAAGGTTTTTTAAAAACCATTTATCCTCGCTGTAGGAGTCTCTTTGAGGAAGAACTAATCCCCTTATCTCTTTTCATTGAATACAGATATGCCTTTGTTTTCCTCAATAAAACTGACTTTCCTCTTCTTCCCCCAAACTCCCTAGTCCTAGCAAAACATGGGCGAGTTACTCAGTCACACTGGAGTAATACCGAGTGTTACTCTGTCCCCTGTATACAGGAGGTACACATGTTATTATTAAACTTCTCTGTGGCTTTCTGTCTTAAAAGTAAATGAACATTTATCATGAAAAAATTCAGTACTTAAAACTAATAGAATGATGCCCTTAGTGTCATCACACAGCTGCAATGGCATCAACTCACCACTCATTTGTTTTTGTCCCACTAACTCTCACCTTAATGTATTATTTTGAAGCAAATATTAGATATCATGTCATTTCATATATGCATTATTTGTTGGTGTATTACGTTTTTTAAAAAGATTCATTTATTTATACATATAAGAGCTGGGGTGTTAGCCAGAGGTGTGTGTGGGTGGGGGGTGGTGGTGGAGAGGATACACCGGAGACAGAATGGGAACAAAACAGCAGATTGGCTGAAATGCACTGCTGAGGGGAGCAGTGGGCGAGTCAGGAGAGGTCTGCTCTGCCATGTGGGATGCTCCCTGGCTGGGAATCAAACTCAGGATCGAACTCATGCTTCAGAGGCTGCTGATAGCTTCATAGGCTGAGACATAACGCCTTGCACCATCAGGGAGGCCTGGTGTGTTCCATTTTTAAGTTGGCAAATTGGGTGTGATTTTTTTGAAAGTGCCTAGTTAAGTGGTTTGCCCAATATTTATATTGGGTTATCTTATATTATTGTTTTTATAGGAATGAATTATATACTCTATGTATGAAACTTTTGCTTTTATGAGTTTGTATGTATATTTAAGCAGTGTATTCTCTAACTCTATTATGTCTTTTGAGTTTCTTTGTGGCATATTTTGATAAACAGAATTTGTCATTTCTTTGTCCATCCTATCCATTTCATATTGTTATTTTTCTGTTCAGTAAAGTTTTGCCTACTCCAAAACCATGGTCTGCATGCTTGTGCCACCCCCCACAAAATTCATATGTTGAAATCCTAATGCCTATATTATGGTAGGAGAAAGTGGGTTCTTTGGGAAGGGCTTAGGTCCTGTGAGTGGAGCTCTTATGAATGGGGTCTCTCTAGAAGAGATTCAACTGAGCTGGCTATCCCCTCCATCACATGACACAGGAAGATCTGTAGTCTGCAACTTGAAGAGGGTCTTTCCCCAGACCTGACCATGCTGGCACTTTGATCTTGGACTTCCAGCCTCCAGAACTGTGAGAAAGAAATTTCTGTTGCTTATAAGCTATTGTTCTATGATAGTCCAGTTGGAATGAGAACTATGTCATTGTCTAGAAACTTTTTTTATATTGAGGTAATATTGGTGTACAATATTGTATATGATTTAAGGGAATTAAATCTGTACCTCCTCAGATATCTATCACCACACCACACCCACCACCAAAATGGGTTACTGGCAAGGGACTAAAAGCCGTCACTGGGTCAGAACTACTGTCACTAGTTGTGAGTCTGGCCAACGACCATCACAAATACAAACAACAGGGCTTTGAGTGTAGGAAAAAGAAAAAAAAAGGTATTGTGAACCACAGGTTAGAGAAGGTCCAGTTATCCACCTAATTAAATAATTCTTCTATTCTTAGTTTTATTAATAATGGATTATGACATGATCAGTGAAGACTGACTCTTTTTATTAATGTGGTGAGTTGCTTTGACTTTTCAGTGTTAAACCAACTTACCATTACTGAAATCAGCCCAAATTGGTCAATCAGTTGGGGCAGATCTGTACATATACATTTACAGCCAATTACCAGTTTACAAACCACTGTAAAATATGTGCAATAAAGATGTTAAATCTTTTTCTTAAAAATACATTCATTGTAGTTATAAGAGCATCAAGATATTCTTACAGCTAGTCAAGTACAATTTAATGAAATGATATGATTGTTAATGTGTACTATAGGCAGTGTACATATTCAAAAGCTGTAGTATAATTGATGTTTCAAAAAACTGTGTTCATTGTTTCAGAATTTCTATTTCTCATCTAACTGGTCACCTCTCAAGTCTTTTGTAACTGACCTTCTTTTGCATAGTTCATTTAGTTTGGAATGTGAGGAAAGAATTTTGACTTCTTGATAAGCTCTTGGACAAAATCTCTTTTGCTATGGGAAGCTATCCAAAATTTATGGATCAGTAATCTAATACAGACTGACAACTCCTATGGAATGAACTGAATTACGATTTCACCTTGTTTATCTTTTTACATGGAGCACCTGGTTATAAGTGCTATTCACACCTCAGCCCAGTCTTCCAAATCACCTTCACAGTGCTGTTCCCCCTTTCCATGTACCATGCATATTTCCATGTCAGCACTGATAAATTAGATGACATGATCCACAAGATGCACACTTTTAGGAAGAATTGCAGAGCTATTCTTTCAATCATCATAGAAAATGTACTGAGGAAAAGGTAGAGATGTGCAAAAAGATGTAAAAGATAAAATATTTTAACTTTTGAGGTCATGGTAATATTTTCAGCATGTAGAAAGAGTCACAGTGATATACTTAATTTCTAGTCTCAGCTCTTTCAGCTTTGTTATTTTGTATTAACTGCATTTGATTTCTCTGTCTGTATCTATGAAAGATTGGTGTACATGGCCATTAATATCTTTCAGAGATTGATTTTGGTTAATCTAAACCTTGGTACCAGACATGGATAGAACTAGATTTTCAAGTGACCGAATGGAATTATTTTGATTTGAAGTATATGGGAAAGTCTCCCTTTCACAAAGCAATGACCTATTCTATGCTCTAGATCTGATAAATTTATGACATCTCTTTGTGATCGTGAAAGTTGTCTAGACATCAGTAGAAATAATTTTATTAAGGTTTACCAATCTATAGATCCAGGATTCTTAAGAACAAATGTTCTAAAAGAAATGAATTAAATGGTGAAGGAAAGTACTTTAAAAAGAGAAGAAAGAAAACTTTTCTTACTTTGATATCAAACTTTAGCCTACATTTTCAATGAATCATAGTCAACCTCCAGGTGAATTTTCAATATGCATTTCTCTTTGATTCCCCCGGGTATGTTAAACATGAAGCCCAAGGGAGAAAAGTCCGTGTAATGAGAAAATTATCTCTGAGATGAGATATGTCAGCAACATTAGCCTTTTTAGATTTCTGATCTTCGGAGATAATTTAGTATTGTAGAGATCACAAGAAATTCAGAATAAAACCAGACAGAAAGTGTATATGCTCTGATAATGGTATATATGTGTTAAGAAATGCAAATATATAATAAAGAGACATAAAACAAATGGAAGGGCTCTTAATAACCTATTGTGATGTTTTGGGATATTTGTGTATCTATCCTGGCATTACTACATGTATATAAACAAATTTATTAAAAATACTGCAATGTAATACAATCCAAAGGAGGCATAACTTCAAGAAAATAGTGAATATGTTCCTCTAATAACACTAGAAAACTTACTGATAAGGAGGCAAAGGTAATGATTATGCAGCATAAAATCTTCAAAATTCCAGAGCTCAGAGAAGATTTTCAGAGTAGTAGAGAGTATTTTCAAAAACTCACCCCAGAAAGAAAAGAAACCATTTGACCTCTTGAAATCATCACCAATCTCACAACAGATGCCAGTTGAAGGTAGGAACAATAAGTCAATAATAAAGACCCTAGCCAAATCCAACTGCAGGGGGATCATTTTTACAGGCAGAAAGCAATTATCCAGTTGGATGTTAGCCAAGGCACCCAAGAGAATGAACATCCTTATCCTGTCATCTCAAACTTCTGTGGGATGTTTAAAGAACACAAATGGTCATGACCTTGAATTTTATGCTCTGTCCACAAAAGAACTCCTTAACAGCAGTGATGGGGTGTTTCCTCTCTAGACCATCCTGCAGAGCACTGATTCAGAATCAATGATTAAGAAATCAGTGAACACCATGAGGATAATGAGGACCTGTGCAAAAATTCTTCAGTTCACTTAAATGACTAATTTTTCAGGAGAGTAAACAGTGCTCTTTGACTGCTACTAGAAAACTACAAAACTGCCTAATGAATTTCTATAGAGGAATTTTGTATTT
Source organism: Scalopus aquaticus (assembly GCA_004024925.1). NCBI lineage: Eukaryota > Metazoa > Chordata > Mammalia > Eulipotyphla > Talpidae > Scalopus > Scalopus aquaticus. The sequence continues at coordinate 34,592 of PVIJ01015322.1, forward strand.
TAAAGACAAAGTGGGCATCATCTAAAGCGGTTTAATAGTGCGTCTGCTGCCACTTGGAACAGTGTTCCTGTCTTCTCTAACATTAATTTTACTTTTGTTCATTAGTCACGGCTACCCTGACCTAGAATAATTTTGCACACGTGGATTTGATTTGGGGTGAATGGATGAAAGATTAGCCAGATTGCAAAACAAAATTGAGAAGAGATCCATGTAATGTAACTGACACAGCCCCCAATCCACTTCTTTTTGCCAAGGCAGCAGTCCTGGAAATTGCCAGGTAACATGACAGCCTTTGATTAAGTACCAAGAATTGTGGATGAGTTGGTAGACCTTTTGAGAATGTCTTAAAATGAACCAACTCTGACATTGTGACCACAGCCCACAAATTACTAAAAAGAGAAATCCTCCAGGAGGATATTGCTATTTTGGGATCTTAAGCCAGAAACGGGTATATCATTTTGAGCACTTACTATGTGCCAGACCACAAACCAGAGATTTTACATATAATATTTCCTTAAATCTTCCCAATAATGGAAAGTGTACCATTAATGTCATTTGACACAAGAGGTACAGGGATATCGTTTCTGTGCAGGAACCTAAGTAACTATTCTCTTTTCAACTCATCAAGACTTCTTGAAATTCAAATACAAATACACTCACATACACAAATACATATGCATGGAAGCACACATATACACACACAGACTAAGAAGTTCATGACGTTCACATAGCTCTGGGAATAGAAACACTATGATATGAACATTCCATATTATTACATTGTATCTATTGCAAAATTATGACAATTATAGACTATATGCCTTAATCTATAAAATGATGTATTGTGCTAGTGATTAATTTCTTGATTTTGTCTTGAATGCACTGGCTCACACTTTATGTATTGCTTTCTATTAACAGAGGCTACCTCTTTCAAGCTATATTGATGAGGGTGACTTGCTTCTATCAGAGTTAAACCATTAGCGGACATTAGAATAACACTGGAGAACAGAGAGAAGGAGAGGGAGAGACAGAAAGTAAAATTGTTTTGGTTATTGGAGTTTTTTGTGGTTCCATACAAATCTTAGATTTATTTGTCCTATTTCTATTAAGAATATCATTGGAATTTTAATAGGGATTGCATTTAGTCTGTATGCTGCTATAGGTAGAATAACCATTTGACAATATTGAGTATTTTAATCCTTGAGCTCATAATGTCTTCCCATTTTTTTAGTGTCCTTTTCCATTTTCTTCAGCAACCTACAAGTCTTTCAATTCCTTGGTTAAATTTATTCCTGGATATTTTATTCTTTTTGATATGATCACAAATAGTATGTTTCTTTCTTTTTCTGCTAGTTCATTGGTTACCTGTGAAAGTGCAACTGAGTCTATATATTTCCTTTGTAGTCTCCAACTTTGCTGTAGTCACTTATTATTTTAACCAGTGTTTTGGTGGAGTCTTTACTGTTTGCTGTACATAATACCTTGTTATTTGCATATAATAATCATTTTTACTTCTTTCTTTCCAAAGTAGGAAGTCTATAAACGGGTGCTTTTCATTTCTTTTTCTTGCCTTATCACTCTAGCCAGAACTTCCAATATTATGTTGAGTAATAGCAGTAGTGGTAAGAATGGACATTCTTGTCTTATTACTGGTCTAAGAGGAAAAGTCTTCAGTATTCCCCGTTGAATATGATGTTAGCTATGGGTTTGTCATATATGACATTTATTGTGCTTTTCTTATGCTCTATTCATTTTGAGATTTTTTAATCATAAACAGATGCTGAATCTTATTAAAATGTTTTCATATCTATTGATATGATTATATGATTTACATCTTTCTTTTTTAATTTACTGTATTACATTGAGTTATTTGCATATATTGAACAATCTGTACACTCCTGTATAAATTCTAGTTGATTGTGGTATATTATCTTTTTACTGTGTTGTTGAATTTAACATTTGATGAGGATTTTTGCATTGATGTTCATTAGAGAAAATGACTTGCAATTTTCTTTTCTTTTCTTTTCTTTCTTTCTTTCTTTCTTTCTTTCTTTCTTTCTTTCTTTCTTCTTTCTCTATTTCTCTTTTCTTTCTTTCTTTTCCTTCCTTCCTTCCTTCCTTCCTTCCTTCCTTCCTTCCTTCCTTCCTTCCTTCCTTCCTTCCTCCCTCCCTCCCTCCCTCTGTCTCTCTCTTTCTTTCCTTCCTTCCTTCCTTCCTTTCTTTCTTTCTTTCTCTCTCTTTTCTTTTTTCTTCCTTTCTTTTCCTTCCTTCCTTCCTTCCTTCCTTCCTTCCTTCCTTCCTCCCTCCCTCCCTCTGTCTCTCTTTCTCTCTTTCTCTCTCTCTCTCTCTCTCTCTCTCTCTCTCTCTCTCTCTCTCTCTCTCTCTCT